>JAUKPP010070043.1:0-16320 GCA_032273245.1 Phyllaplysia taylori
CCCCCCCCCCCCCCCCCCCCCCCCCCCCCCCCCCCCCCCCCCCCCCCCCCCCCCCCCCCCCCCGTGTCGGGGACTAACTAAGACATCTATGATGGCCTTTGACTTTGAAAGAATAAAAACAAATTTTCAAGTAAGAAGACTGAAGACTAGTTCTTCCCTTTTCCCTTTCTATTACCTTTTAAACATTTTTTTTTAGGGATAGCCCTATACTATTTATTAAAGTATTGATTCATTTCCTCATCTCCATACTCCATGTCCATATCACTTGCCAGCAATTATTTATTTTACAGAGATGGAAATTAGTGTGTCCAGTCGCTGCTTCTCTTCTAGTCAAGTGCGGCTAAGGGTTGTGATCAGTTACAGCTCTACAGTGCAGCATCATTATCATAATCTTAAATGCTCGACCTTCTAAATAAATACATTTGTAACAAATGATGCATTCTCTCATTTGCTGGCAACAAGTACCTTTCTTTCAGAGGTCCATTTATTTTCATTCCATTCTAGTCTTTGCAGTGGCAGTGACCCTCTATATATATATATATGAGTGGATGATTTGAATAAAATTAACATTGAGTAATAAAAACTTTACATGATTTTCTTTTTCAGTTTTCAGTCTCTTCAGTTGGGCAGCTTTAATTGATCTGGGAGTTGCTCTTGAGTTAGATGGCTTCATCCCAAAAGCATTTTCTCCATTCGCGCTGGAATATTTGCCGATCTTGAAAACTGCTGCTGCCTCTGTGTACCTCTACTGGGATGGAGTTGTGAACTTTTTACTAGGAATAGCCATCATTGCTCTGTATACGTACAGGTGAGCATCGTAAAGTTTCATGGACACAACAAAATTTTTATGCTAAGTATTGCCGTTGCCAGGGTGATGTAAAGTAATAATTAGAGCAGACCAGATTACAATGCCATGTTACATCACTTGGAAGTTAGTTTAAATGTATTGAGAGGTGCCTTCCTCTTTTACTGTTCTACTAGCCTATACGTATATATACTCAATATAATTAATAAAATACACTTGTCTTATTTTTTTTATTTGGAACTCAAGTTGTAGACTGACTTAATACAAAAGTAATAATTTGTCATAAACAAGAAAGTGTTAGCAGTTAGGCTATATATTTGATAAATGATGTGCAGAAAGAGGCGTGGAAAAGAAAATTGAGATTGCAACCATTGTCGGAGGTAAAATTAAGTTTTTTTCCCGAAAAAGGAAAGAAAAAAAAATTAAGCCGAATAGTTGTTGTGTGGGTAGTTTTTGTGTTAAAATGGCAGAGTTGTTTTAATTCAAATCATTACTTTTTTCAAAATGTCACGTGATGACCTTTCTTTTATAGTTTTGATTGTTGTAAAAGTGTACACATGGTGGCCATACAGTACCTGAATATGGAATTGGCAACATGTATATAATTTACACTTGTTTGTTTTGAACAGGGAGACTCACAGAGAAGTTGGATTGTACTGGGCAGGATCTCTTCTCAATGGCTTTGCAGTCCTGCTGCCTGCATACTTTGTTGGTAATATCACAATTCTAGCTTTTATTCTAACTTCTACCCTGGCTGGGCAGTCAAATGCCTACTGACTATCTCAGAACAATCAAATTTCAAATCCTGGGGAATTTTTCAAAGTTTTTATGGTTAAGAATACGACCCTGTCGTATCAGAGACAAGTGCACTGGCACCTGTGGGGTAATGATTGCCTATCACACAGAGGAGAATCTTTGCCTCTCTGTTGGAGTGTTGCGTCCTGCAACCTGGGTCTACCCCTAGTTTTCCAACTTTTTTGCTATCGACCATTCTATGATTCTCAGCCCTGAGTGTTACAAGAAGTGTAATTAGAGCTAAAAATCAAACCAAAACCAAAGACAGGTGTTGTTGGCAACAGAAATCCCTAGTCCCATCTCGTAACTAACCCTTTGTGGGTTTTTTTTGTTTGTTTGGGATTTTACGGCTCCATTGACACTATATACTGTAATTTCGACACGGAGGACCTTTTGTGTTTCGAGGGGTACTAAAGAAAACCAACCAACAATTATACTTCTGGGACTGGAGCTAATGAATCGTTTGCTATGTTTGTGTGTGACATTATTCTTTTAAAAGTTTTGGTAGTAAGGCACATTGAGCTGCACTTATTGAATAAAATGCATCACATTAAAATTTACTGAATTCACTCTGCTAGTACTCAGGATTGTAGAATATGTCACCTTCTTTTCTCAAACTATTGTAAGTCTATGAAATATAGGAATACTTCTTTTTATGCGGGGCCTATTTTGTTGACATTGGACATGATTGCCCAGAGTAGCTATGTGTGCAGTTGGCAGTTGGTTAGGGATCTGGTGCTGCTTGGGAAGTGAAACATAGATGACTCATCTGCAGCTCAAAACTGGTTTTTAAATGGAAAGAAGAGAGGAGCTTCTCGAGAAAAGGAAACGAGTACAACACAAATTGGGAAAAATTAAGAAAACAAAGTTGACGGATGGATATTGGGTACATTACCTCTTTAATTTGACCTTGGATTTGCCATAAAGGGATTTAGAATATAATTTGGACAGATTGTAGTGCTGGATTAAAGATCAGCGTAACTTGCAAGATAAGAGTGGGAAAATTCAAAGATTTGTTGCTGACATTATGATTTATATCATTACATTCTAATTAGATTGGTTGAACAAAGTCACTCTTACAATAATTTTGTTTTGTTTCAGGCAAAAATGAAGTCAAGTGGACTGTGTTTGCTGATTCTCTCTACTGCGTTTTCCCCCTTTTGGCTCTGATCAATATGATTCACAATCGTCCTATTCAGGCTCGTACGTTTATCAAAGTAAGAATTTTTTCTCTAATTCATAAATAATGTTGTGACTGTTGAGTCATCTGCAGTGGTTTGTAAGACATGAACTCATAAGGGATTATTAACCCAAGTTATAATCTGTAATCAACTAGAAACAGAAATGTTCAAATATTTTCTAAATCTGACTGCTTTGCCTAGGTTGGATGAGGAAATGGTTTAAATGATTAGCTGTATATTTTTCATTTTGCTGGAAACTAGCTCGGAAATGCAACAAATATGACTGAGCACGACACGAGCACAGTGCTGTATTAATTAGGGCAGCAAATAACTTCACACTTTACTAAGCTTTTCTTCTGAGTCAGTAACATTTTATCTGCGCCATAGAGGAAGATTTTTGGTGATTTTATTATTTATATGCAATTTGTACCCAGTATCTGTGTTGGGCTGCTCAGGGGAACTAGCTTGATCTATAGAGGGTTATCATAGACCACGTCGGCTGTCTGGACATCATTCATTAACTTGATTGCAAGTTGACCAAACTTTTGACGTCTCAAGCCCAATCCTAACGTTGTCTACAAAAACACATAAAGTATAAGTTACTTGATCCTTATTCTATTGATGTCATTGACTGAACGTTTCTGTCTGAGTAGGCCTACTTTCTATAGATAGTCAGTGTAAAATTTTACAGGAAGCTTGCTGAAGATAACGCCTCTTGATAATTCATGAGAACCCATTTTTAATGAAAGGTTCACATTTTATGGCACCTTCACTGTTGTAGGCCTCATGAACTGATTTTTTTTGGTTTAATTTGTTGTTCTTTTTTGTGACTTTTACACTTGAGATCAGGTTGAAGTTGTAGTTCAAATAAGAATAAGATAGCCATCAATCATGTAATTGACCAGGGACTGAGTCAGTAAGATTCAGATAGCCTACACATTTTGACATGCATCATGAAGTCTTTGTAAAAGGTAAAAATGTTTTAATAATGTTACTGGTTTCCCTGGGTACACTAGTACACTCCTGTAACTAACACTAACAACACACTGCGTATTAATTAAAGGTCTTAGAATTTGCTGATTCATTTGTTAAAATCAATTGTCCTTTACAAGAGAGATTTCATAGTCATGATGTTCTCAGCACAGTAAGTATCCTGATCTTATTATTTGTACTGGTTTGATCTCATTATTTCTCTTTGGTTTTCCCCAGTTCCCTCCTATTTGGAAGAGACCAGTTGATTTACTTTTCTTTTTGTATTTCTTCTGGTCTTTGGAAGTTGCAGTATTCAGAGCTCTTGTGAGTATATATACATGTATATTTTTTTGTTTTTTGTTGGGGGGGGGAGACTAATTGCTGATTTGTGAGCAGATAGCAGTCTGATGCAAGAGAGCATTGCTATTGTCTCTTTATAAGTATAGGTGAATCGGGGCATCTGCAGCAGGGTGGTAAAGGGCCCACTTCAAAGTAACAAGGTCCCGAGTTTGAATACTTTGAGATTCACTGAGAGCTAGGGCCCCAACCCCTATCCTATCCCACCCCATCGGAGATGGCAGTTGTTTGCAAGTCTTGTCTCTTAAATGGCCGTCTATATTTTGTCTAGGGGTTCGAACCAGAACCACCCAGCCAACGGGAACTCAGGGAAGCTGACAGTTGACAGGATGTCATTTGAGAGTGCTACTAGTAAATAGCAGATAAAGTTCAATACTGTTTGAGGACACACTTTCATTGTCTTTTCCCCCCCCCCCTCTAACTTGTTTTTAGTACTATATGTATTTAGAAAGGGTTTAGTATTAAACAAATTTGGGAACTTTGCCAAAGCTATAACGGTTCACGATAGCAAAACAGCATAGCTCCCATGATACATAGTAGGCTACTAGGAAGCAAGGTTTTGGCCTGTTCTTAATGGTTACAATTTAAGGTTGTGAACATGTTTTTTAATGTTTTGTCCCATATTATGTCTTTGCTTTGATAACCATCATCTGAATTTAAGAGTTTGTTTTCAATGTGGAGTAGAACAAAATGTGTGTTCTCTATCCCATTAGGCTATCCACGGTGCTAATGTACCCTACATCAAAGAATATGTGAAGAATGTCGAACCATACCTGAATGATCCAAGTGCAGTTCCTAAATTCCAGGTAATTTTGTTTGTTGCTCGATGTTGGCCCTTTCACAGGTTTTAAAGAATGAGGTATGTTGTAATTGTATTGCTCAATAATTACTAAAAATGTCTTATCCATATAAAACACTGTTGAAATGCAGAAGCATTCGGAATAATGATATTCTGAAATAGTTCTACAGTCGAAAATGGATGTGTTGAAGTCATCGGGGCAGTAAAAAAAAGGATCAACATTCGAAGTTCAACTTAACGGTCGGGATGAAAAATCAACACAATTGTTTGATTTTTATAGAGGCAAAGAAGAAAAGGGAACGGAACCCTAAAAAAAGACCAACACAGCTGAAGATCAACTGAAGCGAGTTCAACACAAGCAGAGTCGACTATATTTCTGTGTCAGTTTTATGATCTGTTTTTATTTCTTTTTGTCTCTTGATTCTTCTATCTGTATACATCCTCTTTTCCTTCTTGTGGAGCATAGAGGGCCACAACAGTTGTTGCTTTCCATTTCCTACTGTCACTGGCGGTTGTCTTTTGGTTACACATGTAGTATGATTTGGTAAATTGTTGTAGGTTTCTGTATCAAAGATTTTACATGAATAGGGTGTTAAAGGCAGGGCGGATCAACATCAGGACCATGCTTTTGTTTTTTTAGATTTTTCTGTACAGAACATGAGGTGGTGCAATGTTAACCATGTGAAAACCATCATCCGTCTCTTTGTGTAGAGTTGGAATTATGCTCTACCATACTAGATCTATGCTTTAATTGAAAAACAGAATTGCATTTAGCAATGAATGTAGGAATAAGTTAAAACAGTCATTAAAAACTTAAAATACATTAAAGGTACTCTGATGACTATACCTCTGATCAATGTAGACTGGGTCTAAAAGCTATTTTGTCTGATCAGTATAGACCATAAAGACTATTTTGTGTGATCCGTATTGACTACAAACTCAATGTTTTTTAGATAATGATATACAGACTGTAGGCACATTTTTGTCTGCTCAGCAATAGGCTTATAGTTTATGAACGAGGACTACTTTGTTCACCTCTCCAGATGCTGTTCTATGATTACGTTTATGCTCTGTACTACATCTTCGCTATGTATGGTCTATGGAGCCCCGGCCAGCACTGGATGGCAGATTTTTCGCTGGTACATGCCGGAGGAGCAGGACAGGTAAGAAGACAGGGCTTTATGTATTTGATAGACAAACCACTGCCATCTTTATTAGTGAAGCTGGTGTTGGAAGGGTTTTTCCTAGAAATTATTTAACTAGTTAAGTTCATTTATGTGGGATTTCTTTTCTTTTTGATTGAATTAGGCTCTTGTATAGGCCTACATTTGATTACATAGAGTAGTTTGATTGTTTCATGCTTTTTTGCTAGTAATAACTCCAATAACAGGAGACTTGTATACATCACAGTCAGTGCTCACCCTTCATATGTCAGTGCTGGCAAGTGTCCCTTTAATTTGAACCATTACTCCATCTATTTCACCAGGCTCAATTCACCTACATCGCTGGAGCTCTCAACAGACGCACAGCTAAAGATCTAAGACCCCCTACTGCTGGCAAGTCCGCCATTGTATTCTGGGCAGTCAACGGACTCTTGTTTGTTGTACCCCACATTTTCGCATACTGGACCCAGCGCGACACAGAGAAATTTGGAAGGACACAGACCACAGATTTTGCCAGCCCAGTGAGGAAGTATGTCTACACAGTCCGCGAGACGCGCTATCAGAGGAAGGTGGAATAGAGTCTTTCATGACAGGTGGGATAGATTCCTATTATTTTCTGTGCGGATTCATTTCTGACTTCACCATGCATCAATCTCAAAATTTAGTTGTACACCCTTTGGTCTTGAAATAATACTCCCTTTGTAACCTGTAACTTAAAAGAGAGCAAAATATCCTTTTTCATGTAAGTGTAATTGGTTGGCCTATCAGCATGTGAAGGCAAACTAATTTTAGGGGTCCTGTGATTTTTTTATGTTAAATTTCTAAAAACTTTGGCATTTATACCTTGACATCAGTCTGATGTTAATTTTGATGTGTTATGTGGTACATCAAGCAATTGAAAAATGCATATTTTTAAATAGAAATGATTTTGTAACTTATCACCATGCACATTCTTTTCAGTCTTTTATAGTCAAGTTTTTACATTTTTAGCCTTTTTAAAAAAAAACCCCACATATCAAAGACAAGCTGCCTATATTACATTTGTATTGTTTGTTTAGACAAATTATCGACAAAGTGAGCACAAACTAGAGCAAGAACTAAGTTTACGTGGAGAAATTTTTCTTCAGAGCTAATTTCTGTTACCATCCCACATACTGAAAATAATTTCAATTATAAAGTACAGTAGGCCTATTTATTTGATCTCATCTCTGTTCATTACTATAACATTTTAGCTAAGGGGAAAGATAAATGAAAACTACTCAGTGTAATATATTTTCGATGTTCAGCACATCTTTGTATACCATTATCTTTGTTGCATACAAACCACTGCCATTTTTGACAAGGTTCTCTGCTCCATGTATTTTTATAATTAAGAAGAAGGGTTTACTGGTCAAGTGTTGATTGTTGTCAGTGTTTCACTATTTTGTCACAAAGTTATTCCATGTGTTATTGATAGCCTACATCTCCTGAGTTATTTAGTTGCAGATTATATTTGAGATTCACAATTTATGAACCCTCTCTTTTAATTCTTATGGATTGGTATTTTACACCTTGGTATGATTTTTTTTTTTTAATGTGGATTATCAAGGGGCTCATTAGGGTTTAGGTATCTAAACTGTTGTTTTCAAATGGTAGTTTTTGATTGATCTGCAATGTTATTTTAAACATTTTAGATATTAGTTTGATCAAGTAGTATGGCATTTTTAGGCCACCAGTAGGCCTATGCTGTGCCTTACAAACTGGGGGGTGGGGGAAGGAGGAGATTTGCAATTACTGAGGAAGAGTTGGATGGATCTGAGCTACAAATTTGTTGCTTTTCATGTCATGAACATTTACATTACCCTTTGAAATATTCATGTATGATTTGCCCATAGCTTATTACAATGAGGAGTGATTAAAATGTTAGAATTGAATTTGTTGGTGCAATTTTGTTAAATATAGGGATGAAGCTCAGGGTATCCTTGTTATTTCTTTAAAGTTTGTTCACTGTATGGTGACTTGATTGAAGCTGAGCAAGTTCAAGGATGTTTACACATCAGGCAATGAAGAGCTTTGAAAGGGAGCAAAGTCTCAGAGATTTGTGACCTGTAGGCTACATACATAACTTTAGGCATAAAACCCGATCATTTTGTTTCAGTAGTTGCCATTCTTCAGATAGGATGAAACTGCTGCACTTTTCTCTTGCATCCGATAAACTCGTTAACATTATTATCTTGTAACATTTTGTCTTTAGACAATGAAACTCTTGTATCTTAAAAATGCATTTACTGTAGGCCCTATCTACTCATGCCTTCAGACAGGAAATCAATTAAGACACTATTTACAATCTGTATTGTAATGTTGTTTTTACCTAAACTTAAATCTAAATGTGTTTAATTCTTTGAATGCATACGTGTTGTTTATCTTATGAAAGTAATTTGTAGGCGCTAGATGTGTTCACCGTGTTTTCACCTTTTTCCTTTTTGCATAATGCAATTTTGTTGTTTACTCTGCAGGGTTTTGCAATGGCTTTATTTCTATGTACAAACCTCTTGGTGCTTTCAAACCAAAGTACAGTCAGTGAAAGTAGATTTTAATTTGTTAATTTTGTCAAAATTTGTAAGTCACATGTAATTTTTAAAACATTTGTACTGATATTTCAACATGACTTTGTTGTCCTTAGAGCAACATATAAGGCACTAGTTGCACATATTAATATGTGTTCAAAATAGCATTGTGAAGAACTTAAATTGGTAAATCTTCAAAAGATAAAAAACAATTTCACACTATCATGTGAGAGTCAAATTGTCGTATGAAAAACTGTTCAAAGTTCAGTTTTATGGCTGTCAGAAACATTTATTGGCGTACATAAAATTCTATACTCTTGATCCAGAATTTGACTTTCTGGGAACAATATTATCACCACCGTTGCCAGCTGGAAATGGGACACAAATTTTAACTTAAGCATCTTGAAAGTGTCTAAAATTCGATCATCACAGTATGAGATATCAGCAATGAAATTGGCATTTCAATACCCACTCGTAAAAAGAGTTGGGTGTAATTCTCTATACACAGGAAAGAGGTTCTTTTTTTTATGTTTTGGACTTGAAGTTTTAGATAATTATGTTGACAAAATGCAAATACGTTTTTACACAATTGGCTTTTCTCAATGAGTGTTGCTCTCAATAAAAATCTTTTTAGCTGTGAAATATCTAGACTCTGTAGAAAATACCTTGAGTGATTTTGTGCTTATTAAGTTTGTTGGCTACAGGCTACAGTCAGAAATTTTAAGGCAGCATCAAAACAGATATTTCCATTCTACACAAACCAGCTTCTGTGTTCATTTGTATGAATGAATAAGTTTTGTATCAATATAATTTTACTGTTGTACTGCACCGGTACCAAAATGTTTATATATGAATGATTGGTAAAATGTGTATGATAAAAAGTTCTGTTGAGGTTACTTATATCATGTGCATGTAAAAATCCAAGTTGAGTGCATTGAACTGTACTCACATCATATTATATTTTTATAGTTCATAGTCACAGATGTGTGTATACTTGTTTTGGTAAAACTTATTTCCCCAGGTTAGAGCATTCATGACAAGGTACATTGAATGGTGTTAGCAGTAGGCTCCATTATGTTATTTTTTTCATAACAAAATGAGTGCAGCTAAGTAGGAATGGTATGTGTGCAAAATTTCCATTTATGTCCTTACTACTACCAGCAGCCGTCTGTCTTGGCCTTTACACTTTATGCAGAAGTTTCATTTTAATAATCTGTACATCCTTGCTTGTGTAGTAATGTATTTATATAACTACATAGGCACTAGCGGTGTAAAATTGCAATAGTGAGGTTTACCGCTGTTGCAGGCCATTGAATAAAGGTGTGAGTGAGTTTGACTCTCATATGATCATGAGGAAGTAATTTTATTGCAATTCTCCTTCTGTCTTCTGGGCTGTGGCTGAAGTGTCTCACTCAACAAGGATTGTGCCCCCTGACAGACAGAATTGGAGCACCCGGTCTCCTAAATGATACTGTTAATGATGGGGGCTAATTCAAACATGAAAAGACAGTCATGGACAAAGTAGGTCTACAATGTTCCTCCCTGCTGGTATAAAAGATTTGACGTTTGAGTAATTCCGAACTGCAAGCACAAACTGTCAAAACATCAGGGTTAGAAATGGAATGGTTTTATACTTGTGCACTAAGAAGTGAGTTGGCTTCTCTGTCTGTTCACCTGGGACGTGTGTATTGTCCCTCTCAGTCAGGCTTGATCATGACAACAGGCTGAAGTTACACTAGCCTGCCCATCATAAATGACCTCAGGATCACACAATCTAAGTGTTCAAGAAAATAAAAGATAGAAAGGAGGGAGAGGGGGATGTTAAAAACCAAGTAAATCATACTTGTGTGTTAGTCTAATATTAGAGCTACTCTTGCCTCAGCCTGTTATATTTGTGGATGCTATTTACAATTTTAGATATTTTGTCTTAATTCATTCACTTATGTTGTACATGTTGGCTTTCAGCGCTATGCGTACTACTGCAGTTTCCTCATGTGGTTTTATTGATATTGTATTTCCATGTACTCTACATGACATGATTGATTATTATATTTTTACTTTTAGACTTTTGTACTTAGTGCATGCTGCTGTATACTCAACTACTAATATTTGTGACATTAAACTCTTTAAATATCAGAGCTAGTTGTTTTGGTTCTATTACCACTACAGAAATTTGTTTTGGTTTGGTTTGGCTACCAGTTTTACGTCCCCTGCAACACTATAAGGTCATTTAATAAAAAGACGGGCTACTTCGACCCTGCCTGTCAGGGCCAACCCGGGCTGAGAGGGAAAAATCCCAGCAGAAAAAACCCAGATCGTCCGCAATCAGGGATCGAACCGGGGTCTTCTGCATGACAGGCGAAGAGCCTAACCATTACACCACAGCGCCGGTTGAAATTTGTTTCTTCAAGGAAATTGAATAGAAGTATCAATAATACATGTATAAGTATTGTTGTCCATCTCACAAAAGGGAATTATATCAGCATTTTTGGTCATTTTCAGGCAGGCACATCTAAGTCATAGTAGTAGGCACTTTTGAATTTCTTCTGTATAAATCTTAAAGCCTAATTCTGCCATTTTTTTTAAAGCTATTGATTACACCACTGTGTGAGATCATAGATCTAGATATCATCCCATGGTGGCAGTAACTCATAAAATTGCAAATTTTGGTGATGTACCGTTTTATGAGCGGGTATTTTGATTTTGGTTACCCGGTACCAGTTTTACGTCCCCTGCAACACTAAGGTCATTTAAGAGACGGGCTACTTCGACCCTGCCTGTCAGGGCCAACACAGGCTGAGAGGGAAAAAATCCCAGTAGATAAAAACCCAGATCGTCCGCGACCGGGGATCGATCTACGGTCTTCCCGCATGCAAGGCAAAGAAGAGCCTAACCATTACACCACAGCGCCGGTTATGAGCGGGCATAAAATATTAGTCATTTGTGTCAGAGAGGTGTCTTAGCAGCAGTGTCTGTGTGTAATGGTTAGGCTCTTCGCCTATCACACAGAGGACGAGGGTCTGAGGCTGACGTGAAGCAGTTTGTTAAATCAAGTTCATCACCGACTTTTCTGCTAGGACAGTGTTGCAAGGGACATTATGCCAAAAAACAAAGCAAACGACCCATGCTGATGAATACACAGGCCAAACCACTGCCACTTCCAGACTGGAATTTAATACTCCAGTATGACTATTTTGGTTTGGTTCCAGTTTTACGTTCCCTGCAACACTGTAAAGTTATTTAAGAGACGGGCTACCTCGACCCTGCCTGCCGGGACCAAATCGGGCTGAGAGGGGGAAAATCCCATCAGAAAAAAATCCAAGATCATCCGCAGTCGAGATCCGACTTGGGTTTTCCGCATGACAGGGGAAGAGCCTAACGATTACACCACAGCGCCGGTCAGCATGACTATAAGCCCAGTGCATGAAAGCAAGACTTGTGCCTAAGTAGGTTATCTCTGGCCTGACTGGTGGCAGTTTTACTTGTATGTTTGACAGCCTGAAACTTACAATTATCTCCATTTAAACAGTCATAAAAAGGCATGCCTCACTCAGACACACACTTTCGTCTACCCGCATCCAAGGTGTAGTGGCAAGGCTTTTTGTATATCACACAGGACACGAGCCCTGAACCCTGAAAGTGTGACAGGTAGGGTTGATGTTGAGTAGCCAGTCCCTTAAATGACAAGTGTTGCAAGAAACACCCCCCTCCAAAAAAAAAAGATCAAAACATTTTTAGCTAGTGAGTTGTTTTTTTCTTTTTTACATGTGCATGTATATGTAGCAAAAACGTTTCTGCTCCTCTTTCATTCAACCATAACCCTGATTTTAATTTTAGGGTAGGTTTGGTTTGGTTTTGGATTGACGCCCCATGCAACTCTGAAAGGTCATTTACGAGGCGGGACCTCCGAATTTTACGTCCATAGGAGGGGGGTCAGAGCCATGAAAACTAAAAAAAATTCCAGGGAACCTCCCCGGATTCGTTTGTTTGTTTGGGGTTTTATGGCTCCATCGACACTATTCAAACCCGGATCTTCTCATCTGTAGTCTGTAGGCAGGTGCACTACCGCTTGGCCAACTATGCCTTTTAGGATAGGTAAGATTAAAGGCTTTTCTCACAAAAGGACGAAAAATCTCGGATGCCCTGTGTACACATTGCGCATATTAAACATCCTTTGGTGATTGAACATTGAAAACAGTAGGCCCACTAGGCCACCCCACAGGGAAAATTAATTCCTACCCAATCCTTTGGAATGTTTCTTGGTACTGAAATGACCTTACAGAGTCCATGGGGCTGTAAAACCCCAAACAAACAAGACACCCTTCTTTCAAGAGGGGGAAGTTGTGAGCAGCCCAGTCATGGGTCCTACTCCTGGCTCGTCAAACTTGAGACAAATAAATATAAATTGGAAATATGGCAGATTTCTCTCTAGGTGCTTGGCATTATGATAATGCTTGAGGTACAGGAATCAAATTTGGACTGTGATTGTGATGTCATTTCTCTTCCGAATTCATTCCTCCACCTTCTATATATATACATATTATATATATATACATGTATATATAATATATCATACACATACTTTATCTCTTTTATAAATTTAGAAAATTCCCTTTTTTCTCTCTCTCTCTCTCTGGTAGTTGGCACACGATCTTGGAACACTAAGTTCTTTGATTCGAAAGAGGTATGTGTCTCAAGGATTTTTAATCGCCGTTCTTTGATGGCTCCAGTCCTGACTTTACGGACTCATGAAAACAGGCGATGAAGTCCAAGGTCTGACCTTTACTTATTGTTATGTTTATCTGGGTTATTAATTCCTGAAAACTGCATTCGACTACAGATGAGCTGATTGGTTTGGTTATAAATAGGTTTTACATCTCTTGCAACACTGTAATGTCATTAAACAGACAAGCTACTTCAGCACTGCTTGTCAGGGCCAACCCAAGCTGAGATGGACAGATCCCGGCAGATAGACGCTGATGCTTATCCCCACCTGGGAATCAAACTCGGGCTTTTTGCATGATAGGCTCAGAGCCTACCATTACACCACAGAAGCCAGTGGAGAGCTGATGTTGTCACTAGAGTGAATAACAAATCAACTCATCTGAGGTTCAGCATGTGGTAACCTTTTTAAAAAAAGAAAAATTTAGAGGAAGAAGAAGTGTTAGGACTTGAAACAAACGATCAACTTAACAAAAATTCAACATAAGTGGAGTTAACTGTACAATTTTTTTCTTTCAAAGATGACATGACTAGAACATGAATCATTGAATCGCCTTGGGCTGTCATGATCATCTGCTTTCAAGATGTTCCTCCTGCAGTAACAACCTAGCGGCAGTGTCCCCTCTATTGAAATTATACAAGTTTTGCAGAATTACCAAGAGTGAAAACCAAAAACCAAACCAAACTACATGCAGTTTCTATCTCTATCACTACGGTACTATTATCTCAAGACCCCTGGCAAGATTTGTTCTTTAAAACCTACAATAAAAGACAATACAGAGGTACATGTACCTATGATATCAGTATTTTAGTTTTTGAGAGTTTGTAAAATAGCAGCTTGCACACTTGCACTTGCACTGTAGCTTCCCAAGAAGTTGAGATTTCTGAATAACTTTGGTCTGCTGGGGTAATAATAGATTGTAAAGCGCATAAAGCCTTCTTTTGAGCCAGGATATGCGCTATAAATGGAATCCATTATAATTTTCATTATCAACTGCTGGAGCTCATTTCAGCAGGCAGAGGTTTTCTCTTTTCTCTTTTTAAGGAATGTGTCTATGTGATACAAGATCAAGTATACATGTATATCAAACAGAACCCAATACACATAGTACAGTGCATTAAAAAACACAAGACAGAAGTAACATTTTGGAAAATTGAGAGCATCTTATTTGCTGAAAATGACAGAATAAACATCAGATGAGAGCAATCATTCAAATGAGATGGAGTTACTTTATGGTCCCAAATATACATGTCATTGTGTAGAAGCATTTTTCTATGCATATTGGCTACATGTACATTGTATTCAACTAATTCCTCATTGCTCGCTATAGCTTCGGTAAAAAAAAAATGAAACATGGGAAAAAAAATAAATAAATAAAAGGCCACAGTATAAATCAAGGGACAAGGTAGGGACAGAAAATAAAATATGTCCACATTATATTTCGTCCGTCATCTCACGAAGTGTCGTATCTGCAATGGGCACTTTTATTTTTCATCTCATACGACGACACTCGGATATCTTCTTATAACTCAAAAACTAGTAGAGATAGCACTTTTTTGCTTTGAGAGAAGATGGATCTCGTGAAGCTGATCGGCGTGGTATACATAACTTAAAACGCCCAAAAATGCAGATACGACACTTCGTGAGATGACCAATGATTTATATGAAAATCAAGATGAACAAATCCATGGCTTCATTTTAACTGATCCAGCAGTCCATGAAAGGGCCTTCCACTGTCCATAGATTTTGTAGACCACAGAGAGACAAAGTCTCCTGATGATATGTAGGCCAGATGATCTAAGTGCAGCCAAAGATGAGAATAGAACAACAGAACTGAACACTATTTTTAGACGCCAGTGAAAATAATGAGTTAGTACTATGTGTGTCCATAAAAACCAACAATAATAAAAACAAATATCCCTGGCTTTTCATTAACTGCAGGGTTTTGATTTTATATCGAAGGATAATTTTAAGTTTGTACATTTAGTAGCGAACCCAATCTTTTTTATAAAGCTTCAAACATAATACATACATGTACAAATAAATTCAAAAACAATAATTTTCAAAATCAATAGTGGAAGCAGGGCTTTACAATTCTTGCCTCAAAATACATGCAACTTTTAATATCTTCTCAGAATGCTTAAGCAATTGTCTGGTTAAATCTGTTTAGGGACTTGGTGTAGTCAACGTACATTACAGTAGGACAATAAACTGCTTACGTTATTTGTACGAAACAAATCATATCAAAAGCATTTAAAAACACATTTGGCACATTGTGCGAGCACCAAGCAGACCCAGGCACCCAACACTCACAACACACACACAAACTGGCATGGCCAATCTTGGAACATGGGGAAACCTCTTGAGTATCAAAAATATAAACTCTTCTCTCTTGCAAAATGCTTTAATTATAGTCGAGGAGAGTAATACCGGTATCTTCAAATGAAAAGTGTCAAAATTGGTACAGTAAAAAATTCAGCAACATGAACATTTTCGCTGTGCTTCAGAGTCAAGTGTAACAAAAGTCAATTTCCAGAGCAGATCAGGACGAATCCTTTCAATGATAGTGTCCCTTCTGTCAAGTATCATTATAACAAACCTGCAGGCTTCATTTATTTTGTTGTTCTTAAGAGCAGTATTTTATATTTTTAAATGTTATTTTCTCAAATAATAAAAGATAGATAATCAGAGTTGTCTTTTGCCATGGAATCTTTCATTTGCTGATCAGAATTATACACACATCATATAGCATAGGTTATACAGTAATTCCAATAATAGTTCACTCCGCACATTATGTAATAAAACCCATTAAATTAGCTAATACAGTGGATGCTGCTTAAACCGAAAGGCTCTAATCCGAAAATCGCGATAATCCGTAAGAAAACGAAATCCCCATTTTTCCCCCCTCTTTATCTTTGTAAAAAAAACTCACGATTAACCGAAAGGCCTCTCTTTCTAAACCGAAAGGAATTCGAAGTT
>JAUKPP010070264.1:0-14498 GCA_032273245.1 Phyllaplysia taylori
GGTCTTGAGACGCTAAAAGCTTATGCATTTTCGTGGCGTTTGGGCATTCAATAGACATTATGGGCATGAAATATGTTAGTCATCTTCTTCGACCCCTTTATTGCATCTAACACAAAACGGCTATCAGTGATGTTCACCCTGTGCAAGTTCTTTGCCAAAGGCAAACTGTATGTTCTCAATAAAGTAAACACTCTTCTGTATTTCAAGGAAGGAAAAAGATGCAAGTATTCCGTGCTCTCGAAAAGAGTAGGCTTTTAAGGCCGCCGCCTGGGTAGAATTGTAAAGGATAGCTCTAGGCGCCAAAATGATTTTACAGATTTGATGGAGCTGTAAAAGATATTAGTCTCTGCCATTTTTGCTCTGTTTTTTGTTGGTCTTTTTTTTCTCGGAACTGTCTCTGATTTAATTGACCTGACAGTGTAGCAAGGGGTGTGAAACTGGTAGGCCATGTAAAGTGGGAACAGGGCGGGGGTGGGGGGGGGGGGGGAGCGGTGCCATTGTGAGCTTAGCTCGTGTGACGTCAGTAGGGTAGGGGAGAGAATCCAGTCAGTTTGATGGACCATTGAATTGAAGGGATTATCTTCCCTTTATAACTACACGTGAAAATGGCAGGAGCAGGGCGTTCATAGTTTGTGTGGCCTGCAGAGGAAGGGACGACAATTAGTCATACTTTCCCAAGCAATTTCATATGGATTTTGTTGTTGTTGTTGTTGTTTATCTCAAGGTGCTGATTTAGCCAGAGCTAGCGAGATGGTTGTGTTTCTTGGCACTTGGTGTTTCGTTCAGAATTTCAATTTGACAAGTTCGTGAGTTAATTTAAATGTGTCCTCTTTTTATGTGTAGGACTGGTTGGGTGTGTCCTTACTTTGACTTTGTAAATGTGTCCTCTTTTTATGTGTAGGACTGGTTGGGTGTGTCCTTACTTTGACTTTGCTTACACAGGCACAAGACAACAGCTCAATGGAGGGATGTGTTGATTTTGTTTGACGCAGATGTTTCAATTGTTTTGTTGAGGATTTCATTACATTTACGCCAATGAAGTTTCCAACGAATTACTACAATATTATAGTGTATGAGCATTCTGATCATTTTCATGGTCATAAATATTGATGAGTAAAATATTATTATGTTCTACATTAACATTTCTCATGTTTTACTGTATGGTGATCTGAGCGCTAGTTTTATATTATCTTCAATGTATCGGGAGGCAAAACCTATAAGGTCTTTTTTCCTTCTTCCTTAAGCTGAAATGTAGATAGGCTTACGTGGATTTTATTTTTTTTACGCTTGAGCAGTTTTAAACAGGTCAATAAAGCACTAGACTCACACTGCGTGTTATTCATATCGAAGCTGCCCAGGTTTACAATCTGCTCACAGACGTGTGAAAACCTTTCTGCTGTCCTAGCAACTGACATTTCCTTGGCGAAATTTATGAACAAAATCCGATTGACAATTAATTACAAAACCCAACCAGCATTTAATGCCTTTTTAAAACCTTTTTTCTGGGTTATTTTTGCTTTCCATTTTTTCATATTACAAAACCAAAGGGAAAAAACCAGTCCAGCAGGACGCCTATCCGTGGCTTACGTTAAACCAACAAAACTACCATGTCATGTAACAACTTTATCTGCGTGGTTTGAAACAGTTTCAAGGGGTGTTTAACCACCTCTTTAGGACGCAGTTTCGCGATCGGTTCAGAACGTACTTTGATGTTTTGGTCATTTGATGCGCTGAGAAGTTGTGAGAGCAGGCGATCGTTGTCTGTGATGTAATGTTTAGGCTTTTGCCTGGCACGTAGAAGACAGGAGTTCGATCCCAAGGTTGTACAGGCATGCTGTTCTCTCTGCTAGGATGTTGTGCCCCTCTCAGCCTTTACAGGCAGAGGTGAAGTGGCCAGCCTGTTGAATGACCTTAATGTTACCTGGGGCTAAAAAACAAAACCTATTCAAACCAAACCAACCAGCACTCTAGTGTGGTTTGCTCCTTCTAGTTACTTTTAAGTGTTACCATAATTATAATCCTGTTCTATTTCCTAGCTCTGAAATAACCGTAAAGAGTTGATAGTGGTTTAAACCTGAATGACTGTGAGTAAAGTAAACGTGCT
Source organism: Phyllaplysia taylori (assembly GCA_032273245.1). Classification (NCBI taxonomy): domain Eukaryota; kingdom Metazoa; phylum Mollusca; class Gastropoda; order Aplysiida; family Aplysiidae; genus Phyllaplysia; species Phyllaplysia taylori. Next base: position 2,105 of record JAUKPP010070264.1, read on the forward strand.
TGGGATACATTATGTCCGCCTTTGCCTATACGTGTCTGTGTGTGTATGCGTGTCTATGTTGGTGTTCTTGTGCGTGTGTATGTGTGAAGTTTGTGTGTGTGTGTGTGTGTGTGTGTGTTCGTGCATGTGTGTGTGTGTGTGTGTGTGTGTGTGTGTGTGTGTGTGTGTGTGTGTGTGTGAAGTTTGTGTGTGTGTGTGTGTGTGTGTGAGAGAGAGAGAGAGAGAGAGAGAAGCTTTGACGTCTTCCAAACTATTCCCCTAGGAAGTAAACACTACACCTTATACCCATTACTATTTCACATGTGTTCTTTTGCTTCTGTTCTATAGGACATAATATCTAATGTGATAGTCAGTGTGGGTGAATGTAAGAACTTTTGAGCTGTACTATTTGCACACCGTGGGTAGTATGTGTGTTTGTATGTCTGTGTGTTTGTATGTCTGTGTGTGTTTGCATGTCTGTGTGTATGTGTGTTTGTATGCATGTGTGTTTGTGTTTATGCAATGGGGGCTTGGAGAAACTGGGCTGCCAACTTAACCACAATATTGTCCGGTCATTTGTGTGTGTGTACTAGAGCATAAGCGCGTTGTTTTCTTATCAAGATTCATTTCCTTGCTGTGTGGAACGGCAGAGGGGAACAAAGAAATGTTTTGAATGAATCTTGACAGAGAACAACATATTTAAAGCCTGACAGATGGACAAAAAGAATGTTACTACGCGAACGTGGATTTTGTTTCAACTGTTCATGATAAGCATTGTACATTATTTGATAATTTGTTGCCATATTATTGAGGTTTCTATTATCATATTGTTTTTGTTTTTGTTTTTGTTTTTGGGTTGATTACAATTACATGTCGGGTTTATTTACTTTGTACTTCGCACCCAATACAGTTTTGTTGTATCACTCTATTTTGTCTCCCCCCCCTCTCTCTGCCTGTCTCTCTCTCTCTCTCTCTCTTCTATCTCTCTCTTTCTCTCTCTTCTATCTCTCTTTTCCTCTCTCTCTCTCTCTTTCTCTCTCCTCCCTATCTGGTGCCTCCTCTCCTCCCACCGCCCACATCCCACACTCTCTTTCTTTCTCTCTCTCCTCCTCCTTCTCTCTCTCTCCCTCTCTCACCTTTTCCTGCCACCACCAAGTGGTGTTTCATTTCCTTACCGGCACTGCCAAAACTCCCCCTGCCCTAAAGAACCAGTCTAAATATTGATCTCTGTTTACCTGGTTGCTAAGATACAAAGTATCGCGTAGCGTAATAAATCTACGTGGGGATCAAGGCACCCAGCAATTTATCTAGCGTTCCCCTAATGTCTTTGATTGAACAACAAAAGACAAACACCGGCCGGCCTTATAGATCTAGTGGTCATTTCTTCTGCCAGCGGTCTGTCTTCACACCAGCCTGCACCGGTGCTCGTTTCAGCGAACACCTTCCTATTTGCAGAACTTTTTTTTTCGACAAGAATGTTAACTATACATGTAATTATAGTGATTATAGCGCATAATATGAAATGCGGGCTCTCTGACTAAATACATGTAGTTGGAATGTATGCAGTAGGGCCTACTCATAATCGCAAGAATGTCGGTTCGAAGCTTGGATAAGGACAGGCCTACATATTCTTCCACCCTATGGAGTTGAAGTTTATTGAAAGGGTAACTACATTGAAATTTAGAGCATTATTGGCAGAAAGAACAGACTGAGAACTTGAGAAGGGCGCACACATTGAATGATATGAAAAACACTTTTACATGTACACGTAGCTAGATCTGACGTCTGCATAGTGTGTGTCTCACAAAACAACAACAACAAAAATGAAAAATAAACAAACAACAACACCAAAACAAAACTGTACAAAACAAATATGTATTTCCCAACAACAGTTGAGCCAACACGCAAAGGATGGGCAAATGGCCAAACATGTGCCTTTGGGAGCACATTGTACGGGCTCGAACAGTGTTGAATTGGAAGAGTAAACGTATGCTACCCTCCCCACTCCTACCGATTCTTTCTTCCTCGTTATCTCTTCACTCTCTCCCTCTCTCTATCTGCCCCTTCCCCCTCTTCTTTAACGAATACAATACTGGCATTTATAAACTTAAAGTAAATGTGTGAAGAAATAAAAATTGAATGAATGCAAACGCTCTGAAACCTCACCAATCCTTCTCTCGAATATTAAACAAATTTTTACTAAGCTGCTGGGTTGACATAAAACTTGGCTGTAACTTGTAGGTGTCCCTAACAGGAGAAAATTATGGGTTAGGGATAATTTGTGGGATTTTGGGTCCACCACTGAAAATTCATAGGCATAGGCCCTACATAATTTTGTATGATTTATCAATACAATATTATCATGTAGTAGGGGTGAAACGTCATTGTTGGACTGATGTTGAGGATGGAGGGAAGGAGAGGAGAAAGAGAGGAGATGAGGGAAGATAGAGAAGAAGATGAATAAAGAGAAGAGAGGAGGGAAGATATAGAAGAAGATGGATAAAGAGAGGAGAGGAGGGAAAATATTATGTGAGAAGAAGATTGATAAAGAGAGTTAAGAGAGGATAGGAAAGAAAGTGTGGGTGGAGGAGACGTAGGAAAAGAGAGGAGATGGGAAGCTGTGAGAGAAGAACAGGAAAATAGAAGGCCAAAGATACAGTGAGTCACGCAGGTGCGTAGCATAAAAGCCAAACAAACAAGGCAGAATGGGGAGAAGGAAAAGGTGGAAAGTGAAAAGGTCAGCTGGATGATTTGTAGCAGAGAGTTGTTAAGGCGTAAAAGGAGCTAACCACCACATTGTGTGTGTGTGTGTGTGTGTGTGTGTGTGTGTGTGTGTGTGTGTGTGTGTGTGTGTGTGTTTGTGTGACGTATGTGTGTTTCTTCCATCATTTCATTAAAAGTGTGTTATATTAGGCCTATGTATGATCAAAGATGTTCATACTATTTTCGCGAAAGCTTGTTTGTAACTGCAATAAACAATAACCTCAGAACAACGACAGCAACAACAACAATAACAAAGAGACAATGTAGTGCTCTACTTTAGAAATATGTTTCTGCTTTTTTTCTCCATTTGTTCGCTTGATTGAGAGAGAAAAAGTGTAGGTCCAGCCTACGTGTAATATCCCCACCCCGTCTGGGCTTGGGGGAACAGCCTTTCGGTCCTGGTGGAGTCGGGACACTTTACAGCTGATAGATCAACCCCCTTGTAACAGAATGCCAAGGATCAACAAGTTCGATTTACCGCCTGAAGAAGGACCCCGTCGAGACATGTCACGTTACGTCTACCCGCGCGCGGGGAACGGGGATCAACGTAGGGTACGAAATAGCGAAATCTAGCAGAAGGCAGACGAAAGATAATTATTTCCCGCGCAAATGATTCATTTCCACACCGGTTAACGTCTGTCGCGCCGTGCCGCACCGCTTGGTCACCATAGCCGCGGTGTTATTTAGTGACGTGACGACACTACAGCGCCTCAGGGTTGATTCAGTCTATCTATGGTCGCCTAATAAGTTTAAACTGAGACATCTACGTGTTATTATTTTATACATGATATCATAGAAGGAGCTATTAGTGAAGATTAGAGATGGCGTAAAGCAGTGCTGCGGCGATACGAGGGGGGAAGGAAACCAGTTCGGTCTGGTCAACCCTATCGTCGTCGAGTCGTCGAGTCACTCCACAGGCGCCCACAGGTGCTTGGTTTTGGTTTGTTGATAGTGTTTGTGCGTGCGTGTGTCCTGTCATGTATGTGCCGGTGTCATTAGCCTACATTGTGTGCTCAATCGTGTGTTGCACGTGTGTATGTGTGTGTGTGTGTGTGTGTGTGTGTGTGTGTGTGTGTGTGAGTGAGAGAGAGAGAGAGAGAGAGAAAGTTAAAATGGGATAATTAGATAGATAAACAGATAGAGATAAAAATATAGATAGATAGGCAGAAAGAAAGGTAGATAGAAATAAACTAAGACTGAAAGATAAGTAGATCTAGATAAGCTTAGATAGAAAGAGATAAGCTCTACATGTAGTCTAGTAGATAGAGAGTGAAAAGAAGGGATAGAGTGGTGGAATGAGAAAAAAGACTCGACGAGAGAGGGAGAGAAAGAGAAAGAAAGAAGCAGGGTGGGAAGATATTGAAAAGGTATAGACTTTTAACTGTACAGCTAAGTCAAGGCTGCAAATTAATCTCAATTACCGCTATCCTTCACCATAAAAAACAAAATCACGTAACACCCTCTTCAATCACTTGCTTGGTGAAATGGGGTCATCATTATAATCTAGAAAGTTCAAGTGAGATAAGCAGCCTCCTATCCTGCATGACGGGGAAAAGTATTACACAGACCAGTACACAGACCAGTATCCTATGAAATCTTATCAAACCAGAGTTCGGCTTGTGGTCTAAAATAGATCGACTGTAACATTCGCAAACCATGTAAGATAGAATTAAGCAACTTGATTGGAGATACGAGAATAAGAATGGGTTGTGTAAACATAAAGGAAAAGCATTTAGTGGTTTAATGTAATAACCTGTTTCCTTGCTTTTTGTTTGTTTCACTCATGGGTTCTCGTATTTAAGATGGCGGCGCTTTGAATCACGTCTAGGAAACAAAAACAAAGATTGAACTTATTTCGGACTTAAACGGTTTGCGACTTTCACCACCGACATGCCCTTTGCGGATACCATCGATTCTATCCGTTACCCTTAATATTGATATTAGTTAGCTTTGGTCGTTATCGATAATGAAAAAAAATCAATCAGGCTCCATCATGAGGTTGAGGGAAAGAGAGAAAAAATAGAGAGAGGTAGTGAGGAGAGAGAGAGAGAGGTGGGGATAGAGAAAGAGCGTAAGGGCCCGGAGAGTGGGGATTGACTAGAGAGTGTGGTGTATGGAGAGAGAGAGAGGGGGAGAGAGAAAGGGAGAGAGAGAGAGAGAGAGAGAAAGGGAGAGAGAGAGAGGGAGAGAGAGAGAGAGAGAGAGAGAGAGAGAGGGGTGGGTGGGTGGGTGGGGAAGAGGGAGAGGAAAAGTAACCTTTACCTATGGCAAAGCAGTAAAGAGGCAGCTTGTGGAGGTCCCAGGATTGAGTCCTCGATTCATCGGGATTGTTTTTTCACGGAGTTTTCACGGCTTCAATCCCCATCCTATCGGAGATGGGCGTTAAAACATCGATCGATGATATGACTGAAGCTGAAGGCGGAGCGCCTGCCTATGAATACATGTAGACCTAAAATAAAATAATGATACCCCTTTTCATACGCACCCCCCATCCCCACCACCCGAAAGTAAAAAAGAACAGAAACGGAAAAAGAAAAAAAAAAATTCAACAGCAAAAAAGACAAAAAAATTAATCGTTCAACTTCTTCAATTTGATAAGCATGTTTCTCCTTTTTTGTTTGTTCTTTGGTTCTGAAGCTTTCATTATTATCAGTAATATCAGGTCAGGTTTCGTTCGCATGGACTGTTTATTCACTTTCTGGCTCGTGCATGGAGGAGGACTTTAAACCGATCGAGTCTGAATGAGATTTTGAATACAATAAATAAAAGTGTCAAATATTCAAATGCGAATTATAGCCTATAGTACACAGGGGTGTGACTCATTATAGGCCCTATCCCTGCAGCCAGAGCGTGTCCTATTCCTAGACGTTAGTCAATGCCACATAACGGCACTCTCTCGATGCTTTGTTCAAAACTTTGTACAAAAGGGTCTATGATGAAAGAGCTTAAGACCAGCACTGTGGTGTAATGGTTAGGCTATTTTCCTATCACGCAGGGAACAGGAGTTCGATTCTAGCTATGGACGATCATCTCCGTCTCTCTGCTAGGATGTTGTGTCCATCATAGCACGGGCTGGTCTGACAGGCAAGTTCAAGTAGCCCGTCTTGATACCGACCTTACTATGTTAGAAGGGACTTAAAACCCAAACAAAAGCTTTATGACTCATTGTATCCCTGCAGCCAGAGCGTGGCCTATTCCCAGACGTTAGTCAATGCCACATCACGGCACTCTCTCGATGCTTTGTTCGAAACTTTGTACAAAAGTGTCTATAATGACAGAGCTTAAGACCAGGGCCTGTGGTGCGATGAGCGATGGTTAGGCTCTTAGCCCTTCATGCAAGGGGCGGGAATTGGAACCTCGCGTTGGACAAAAATTTCCGTCTCTTTTGTGGGATGCTTTTACTTTTTCCATCATAGCCCGAGCTGGCTCTGACAGGCAGGGTCAAGTAGCCCGCCTTGATAAGGACCTTTCTGTGTTAGAAGGGACTTGAAACCAAAACCAAAACGAAAGCTTTGTGACTCATTGTATCCCTGCAACCAGAGCGTGGCCTATTCCTAGACATTAGTCAATGCCACATCATGGCACTCTATCAATTCTTTGTTCAAAACTTTATATAAAAAGGTCTATGATGACAGAGCTTGAGACCAGGGCCTGTGGTGCGATGGTTAGGCTCTTAGCCCTTCATGCAAGGGGCGGGAATTGGAACCTCGCGTTGGACAAAAGTCTCCGTCTCTCTACTGGGATAAGCAGTCGATGATCAATGATAGCCCGGGCGGGCTCTGACAGGCAAGGTCAAGGTAGCCTGCCCTGATAACGACCTTACTGTGTTAGAAGGGGCTTAAAAGCCAAACCAAAGCTTTGTGACTCATTGTATCCTTGCAGCCAGAGCGTGGCCTATTCCTAGATGTTAGTCAATGCCGCATCATGGCACTCTCTCGATGCTTTGTTCAAAATTTTATACAAAAGGGCTATGGTGACAGGCCTTATGACCGGCGCCTGTGGTGGAATGGTTAAGCTCTTCGCACGTCACGCAGGGGACAGAAGTTCGATCCCCCGTTTGTACGAAATCTTCATCTCTCTGCTGAGATGTTGTGTCCCTCTTTTACGGGTTTGCCTTGTCAGACGGGCTCGAATACTCGAAAATGTACGAACTAAAATAACATAACAGTGTTACAAGGGGTGTGCAACCAAACAAAAAAAACAACCCCAAACTCAACCAAACGTGGATGTCTCAGTGCTATTGGCTCCTGTGGTGTAACGGCTCGGTCCATTACCTATCATCATGCGGAGGACCCGAGTTCGATCGACGTGCGGACGATCTGCGTTTTTCTCTGCAGGGATTTTTCGCTATAAGCCCGGTTAGCCTGATTCTGAAACGACTGTATAGAAACACTGGTACTCCCCCAAAACAACAACAAACAAACAACAACAATACAAAACAACCACAAGCAAACAAAGAAAAACAACAACCCACGACCACCACCACCACCCCCCCCCTAAAAAAAAATCACCCACCACCAACAATAACACCCCCCCCCCCCAAAAAAAAAAGTGAAAAACAAAACCCAAACAAACAAACAAACAAAAACCCCAACAAAAAAAAAACACATAAAAAAAAAGAAGAAAAAAAAAGTCTCAATGCTGGCGGCCTCCTTTAAAACTTATTAAACTCCCACCAGTGACGCGTGACGGTGTGACTCACTGTATCCCTAAACCCCGGGTATAGCTTATTCCTGGACATTACTCAGTCAGTGCCACATCATTGTATTCTCTTTTCAAAACTTTATGGTCGGGGGTCTATTATCACAGGGGTTAAACCTAGATAGGGTGTCTGCGGTCGAGCGGCAAAGTCCTGGGTTCGAATCGTGGTAGATTTGATGGGATTTTTTAGAGTTTAAATGGTTCCGATCCACGAACATGATCGTGCAGCGCTGCGCTATACCTTCATATTATACAGAGTATAATTGATAAAATCACTGGTAGTGCTGCAATGTTTTTTTGGTTTCCAGATTTACGTCCCCTGCAACACTGTAAGGTCATTTTAAGAGACGGACTACTTCGACCCTGGCTTTCAGGGCCAATACGGGCTGAGAGGGAAAAAGTCCGAGCAAAACCAACAACAACCCAGATAGTCCACGCTCGCGATCGAACCGGGGTCTTCCGCATGACAGGCGAAGAGCCTAACCATTGCACCACAGCGCCGGTGCTGCAATGGGTAACATTACAAAAAAAAGCTACAACGGTGTCAGTGGTGTAATGGTTAGGCTCTTCGCACATCACGCAGAAGACGAGAGTTCGAGCCCCATATGGGAAAGTTTCACTGATTTCAATTTTAAATGTCTCCGTCACTTAGCTGGATTGTGGAGGGCCTGCCATATTCCCTACCCCCAAGGCCATGTTGACCCAACAGTTCGAGTAGAAGATTTGAAGCTAGTTAGAAATCATTTATTTATAGAGGTAGCAGCCTCTTTGAGTTTGGTTTGGTCACCAGTTTTACATCCCCTGCAATATTGTAAGGCCATTTAAGAGACGGGCTACTTTAACCCTGCTTGTCAGGGCCAAGCCGGGCTGAGAGGGAAGAAATCCCAGCGGAAAAAAACCCCAGATAGTCCACGCTCGGGGATCGAACCGGGGTCTTCCGCATGACAGGCGAAGAGCCTAACCATTACACCACAGCGCCGGTCCTCTTTGACTTATTTAGCCTAGTGTAGAATCATACCATCTATGAAATGCCTCTAAAGTGATATATGGGGCGTAAAAACACAACCAAATCAAACCGAATAAAACTCTCTACGCCAGGATTATAATTATAATACAATTGAACCTGCTCAAGCGACCACCTGTATAAGACGACCACCTGCTCAAACTATCACTTTCCATCGACTCCCAAATAATATTTTTTCTTCAAATTACACCTCTCTAAGACGACCACTTGTCTACAACGACCACTTTTTTCTCGTTATTGGGTGGTGGTCTTAGACAGATTTGACTGTAGCCTACATGTATTATAATCAATATAATTGATACTTGTCACGGTATGACGCATCAGTGTGTCACGGAGTATCCCTGGACGTTAGTCAGTATTTACATGTACATGTACATTCAATGGTGCGTTATTGACACTCTATCTTCGCTACAGTTTAGTCCTGTAGCTCCGTCTAAACGCACATCATAATGGCACCCAAAGTTCAAACATACGCTTTCGTTGTGCCCCTTCCCCACTCCGACCTGCTCCTTTTGTTCTTTTATAGGCTACTATTTTTTAAATCAGGTTCACAAATAGGCAACAGGCGCTGTGGTGTAATGGTAAGGCTCAGACCCGAGTTCGATCCCAGTCGCGGATGGATCTGCGGGGTTTTTTTCTGCTGGGATTTCCCCCCTCTCAGCCCGGGTCGAAGCAGTCCGTCTCTTAAATAACCTTACAGCGTTGTAGGGGATGTAAAACTGGCAGCCAAACCAAACCATAAAAACAACTTCCGTGTAAACGCACAATTTTGAGCCTTGCATTTAGACGGAGACTACAATGTATTATCTGGTACAACGTTTATCGTTATCAACATGAAGGGTTTCATGACAAACTGCTCTATATCCATTTTTTCTATGCTGAGAAATTTGCAGTTACTTACCTTTGTGTACGATAAATTTTATAAGAAAAAGCCAATTGACATTTATTATGTCTTCTAGAGCATTCTGTTGAATGAATTTTATGAATAGTATTCCAGCCTCAGTTCTGTATACAGTAAGGGCATAAAATCAAAATTTAATATTTTGGTTTCTAGCGCGTTTTGTCACGAAACCCTTCACATCGAGAGCGAAGTAACTCCCGCATAACAGTGTCAATCCATTTTACATGTACATGTAGTTGATCTAGGCCTATCGTCACTTTAGATGTAAAACTTTTAATACAGCGTATATTTGGAAGGCTTTTGAAAGGGAGTAACCCACAAAAATGTTGAAACTTGCTTTTATATGCACTACTTCTTCACCATTCAGTTGGTTGGTTTTTGCCTAACACCCATTGCGAGTATAACTATAAGGTCGTTTAAAAAGTTGCCATTACGGCTCTATAACTAGCATAAGGACGTTTAAGACGTCGAACTTTAATTTTTTTGTCCATTTCCAATTGGATGAGAAAAAGCCATGAAAATTCCGAAAAATATCTCATATGAACCTCTCTGGATTCGAACTGGAACCTCCACATTTCTTCTTCAACTTAAGCTTCGGAAGTTCGCTGTAGAATGAATGGCAAAATATTTTACATACGATATTAGCATTATAAATGTACGTGTAGTATCAGTCCACGTGCCGATATACTCAGAACTACAAGGTACATATGCATAATAAATACATGTATACACTGTATATTGTAAATGTATAATTATGCAGAGCTCATCGTGGGAAAATGGCAAAGCTTTTTGCCTGTAGTCGTTTTGTCCGTTGAGATCAGGCTCTTTTAACAACATACGGTCCGCCCTTTGCAAGGTGTAAAACTATAAAGTCACCTTACTGACGGGCTATTTCGACCCTGCCTATCGAAGCCAATTCGGATTGAGAGGGATGTGGAGATTGGACTCCCGTCTTCTGAGTGATAGACAATGAGTCTAACAATTGCACCACAGGCATTGGACCTGAGAGGACTAGGGACTTGTGCTTAACCGTAAAGCGTAAACCTACCGGAACACATATATATGGATCTTTTTGGGTTGGTTTGGTTACCAGTTTTACGTCCCCTGCAACACTAGGGTCATTTAAGCGACGGGCTACTTCGACCCTGCCTGTCAGGGTCAACCTGGGCGGAGAGGGGAAAAAAAGCAGATCATCTGCACGCGGGATCAAACTCGTGTCTTCCGCATGATAGACGAAGAGCTTTACCAGTACACCACAGCGCCAGTATGTATATTTTTAGTTAGCTTGTCAGCTCACAAATTAAATATGTACTTAGTACTGGAGGCCTCCTCTCTCAACCTATTGAACTCAGGCCAGTGACGCTAACCTTGTGACTCATTGAATCCCTAACGTTGTGACTCATCGTATCCCTGCAAACTGAGTAAGGCTTATTCCTAGATCTTACTCAGCGCCACATCACTCCTTTCAATTCACTACTAACATTATACACATCTAATAGATATGCTGATGTTGGACTCTCGCTAGTTTGGTTTGGATTTAGGTTCCTTGTAATGCGGTAAGGTAATTTCATAGGCCCGCTACTTGAATGACCTCATAGTGTTGCATGGGGCGTTACACCAAAAACCAACCAACCAACAAGGGGGGTGAGGGAAGTGATTTTTTGTCAAAGTTTCAAATTCTAAAGAAAAAATAAACTGCGATTCCATGGTCATATGTAGGAACCCGTGAGGTAAAAAACAAAATTACGCTTCTAGAGGATAAATAGAGTTTCATCATATCTCATTAAATAACCCCCAAAACATGCACAATAGTCAACAATGTTTTAATGACAAATTAATTATACAGTGTCAAACTGGACAAGCAAATAATCGTTTCATTCTTCATCGAGGTGATTTACAAATATCGTTCTCCAACTTTAATAAAGTCAAACAATGCTGTTGAGTCACTGACAAAGACCTTCAATTACACAGGGCCCTGCCATAAAATAGTTAAAAACGTCCTGCATTGGCAACAATCTCAGGGGAGAAGGGAGTCTGGTCATTAAAATAAATATATAAAAAAAATTACCGTCCCAGTGAAATTGCAATTTCACATGTGTGCCTATTTGTTCCAACAAGATTTCACATAACTTATCAACTCTGGTGTAAGCTTAAAGCACCAACTGCAACTGACAGATTCCAACTAACAACAACTGATAGATTCTGCAACAAACAACAGCTGATATTCCAGATAGGGGCAATGACTGACAGATTCTGCAACACATGATTTAAAGAGACAGCATTTTTTCAATTAATTGTTCTACATTGTATTAATATACTAAGAGATGTCATGAACATCTATAAAAAGTAATTTAAAATTTAAGAAGTGGCATTATCAAACAAAGGGAAAGAGAGTAGACAACTGCTATGGGTATGTAGCAAACAATATTAAAATAATAACTAAAGAAAAAAGAAGCGACAGAAAAAAAATAATTGGAAAAACAGCATACCTTCCTACTCAAAACTGATTCTAAAGCACTACTAAAATATTTGATACAAGAGCACAAATAAACCATCAACTAAGACATAAGCATGGTCAAACTCATCATACAAGGGTACAAATTTTGGCCTGGGTCTGGAAAACTAAGTTCGATTAGGACAAGAGTTAGGCAGGTATGTGCTGTCTTCACCAGCTGTCATTATTGCAATACTGTCCTGGTCATGTCTGATTCACAGTGTCTGTCTCAGCTGTTTTTTGGTCTTCTCAGTTTTCTTTCCATTTCAGAATTTCCCTTCAGTGACTGACATTTAAGAATGCATAATTTCTGCCAAAATCGTTTTTTCTAAACCTTTTTCTATCACAGCGCCTAGCCCATTTTCAGTCTAAAAAGAACCCCCAAAAACCAGACAAATCACCCCTTCCCGAAGGACAGACTCCAAATAGATGAATACAAAGCAATGTTAATGACGACTGAGTTAAAAGAAACCAACCAAACTTTGCTTGTCTATGGTTGCTGGCTTAAAGGAATGGGGGGGGGGGGGGGGGG
>JAUKPP010070375.1:0-16316 GCA_032273245.1 Phyllaplysia taylori
GCACTGGAATGATGCATTACCCTACCTAGAAAAATAAAGTGGTAATTTTTTATCGCCGATCCGCACCTGTAGCGATGGGCAAAAAAAGAAGCCCGAAAACGAAATAATTGTCTCCCTGGACCCTAAATTTCTTTAAGAAAGGATTCTTCACCACTGTGAAAATATTGTGACCTCGTGGTTTGAATTCAACTTACTGAAAAAACAATTAACATATAATCATCATGATTTGACCTCTTAAAAGTTTTCTAATTATTACACAAAAGGCTGATTATAATCAGTAATGGAAAAATCAAGATGCAGAAACACTGATAAATTATAAAAACATTTTTTGTGCAGACAAGTGATTTTAATGTGACGCATAAACTTCTCCAGTGTGTAGACAGGCTTTATTTCATGAAACAAAATATCATTCATGATACACTGCCAGTGCCATGCTCCTTGCCATGGGAAGTGACAATACAACAGGTTCTTTGTTACCGCTTCTCTGACTTCTACTGTGCATCTTCTTCCTTTCAAAGACAAATTGTTCACTTTCTTCATGGTTATCATAACCAGTCTATTATAACCGGTTTGGTTTGTTTTAGTTTAACGCCCCCTGCAACACTATAAGGTCACGAAGAGGCAAGGCCTCCGAATTTTATGTCCATCTTCCAACAGGATGGGAGTCAGAGCCATGTAAACTGAAAGAATACCAGTGAAATACCCAGGATTCGAACATGGGATCTCCACATAAGTAGGCAGGCAATTTACTTCTCAACCACTGACACCACCAAACCAGTTTTTCTTATCTTCATTTGTTGCAATTAGTACTTTGCCCTTTTTTTCCACAGCAGAATTAACTTACATATAGTACAATGTGCTTCCCATCCCTATTTCTGATCAAATAATTTCCTGACACTTTGAAACAACAGAGTGGAACGAGTGAAGTCCCTAAACAATATATATATATATAACAAAAGTAGAAGTAGTCTTGTGGGCAGAAAAGGCCATAAAGTCGTGAAAAAGAAATGTGCTATGCCATAACAAATGAGGGAACGAATCAATTGAAGAGAGTAAAAGTAACGAGTGAAGAAATGGAAGAGAATAAAAAGGACTTTGTACTATAAATTTTATGTATGCTAAACAGTTTTGGTATGGCTTGCTTTGGGGTTTACGCCCTTTGTAATGATGTAAGGTCATTTTAAGGGCGGTGTATACTACATGTATACAGAAGCCAAGCAGAAGATTGCAAGTCAAGAGAGAAGGTTGATCTTTTTTAGACTTTGAGTGGAAACATCAAAGACAGCTGGGTTTTTTTTAAGCTTTCCTACCTTGAGACAACTTTAGAACAAAACAATGTGAACTTACAACTTTGCTCCTAAACAGGGGTGTACGTACGCAGCACTCCCTGAATGGGTATAGAATTATATTGCAAGCCAAATGTTTGAGCCTTTGATAGAGATAGATCTGGTAACCAGTCTCAAGTGTTTTGCTGTCACAATACCACATTCTTTGTCCTGAGCAATATTTCAATGTGGGCATTTCTCTCGCGACCGATGTGTGTGCAGCTTCTCTGAAATGTGAGACGTGTAGCGCTCTTCCAGAACATCTCAGCGGAGACTACACTGTATAGTATGACGATAGCATACGTCACCACATGTGCGACATCACTACAACACATCATGATGTTGAGACATTGTGAACTCACAATTTTTCTTCTTTGCCCTGAGCAATATAGTGGACATTTCTCTTGCAACCGATGTATGTGCAACTTCTCTGAAATGTGGGACTGAGTGCACTACAAATTCCTTCAAACGTGTAGAGCACTCCCAGAACAATTCAGTGGAGACTACACTGTATATGACGATAGCACACGTCACCACATGTGCCACATCACTACAACACATCAGGATTTTGAGACAATGTGAGTTCAAAACTTTGCTCATATCCACAGGGGCATGCATACACAGCATCCCCTGGGTGGGCATAGGTTATATATTGTGAGTCACACATCTGCACCACTGATAGAGGTGACCAACTTCCAAATCTTGCTGACACATTATTATGCTCCAATTCCATTGTGATATGGATAGTTCTCAGTGTGACTGGTATGTGCACAACTTCTTTGAAGTGTGAGACAGCGTACAACATACTTTTCTTTCAAACATGTAGCGCTCTTTCAGAACATTTCAGTGTATGACGACAGCACATAGCTTCACATGTGCAGTGTCACTATAACACATTTGGTTCTGAGACATTGTGAACTTACAACTTTCCTCATCCACAGAGTGTACATTCACAGATACCCCCTGAATGGGTACAGGGTTATATATTGTTGTAAGTCACACATCTGCACCACTGAGAGAGGTGACTTACTCCACTGGCCATCACATTTGTTTTGTTTTTGTTTGTCTCTTTCCACTGTATGAGTAAAACAAAGGCATTTCTGTTGTGACCTCAATGCATCCGACTTTTATGAAATGTGTGAGCACACTAAACATTTCTTCAAACGTGGAGTGATGTCTTAACACATTTCAAAGACTTATATGCTGTCTGAACACAACACACTTTCCCAAATGTGTTACATAAAACAGCAAGTAAGGCTTTTGTCAAGACGTAGGATTATTGCATGAGTCACTGTGCCAGAAAGACAGTCGCCAACAACAATTTTTCTCCTAATTCAGGACTGATGACGCTTCCAATTAATGATGTAGTTACTTGTTTTGAGGACATTTCACAGTGCTATCAACAAAGTAAGGTCGTTTCAGAGCCTAACCGCTATAGCACAGACACCAGTATAGGAGAGAGACTAACCCTTAAGAGGAGATAAAAGAAAGACAAAGTGTCGTATTTTCTTGACGATGAAGGAAAAAGGGAAAAGATACAGCCTGCTCCTAAATCACCTATCTCGTTAGATCTAAAAACTTAGACTTCAGGGAAAGGGAAACACATGGTACTTCATTGGTTGGTGGTATTTTCTTTTTTTTGTTTGCTTTACTCCGCTTGTAACAACACTGTGAGGTCATTCAAGAGGTGGGCTATTTTTACCCTGCATCAGAACACCCCAGTAGAGACATGGAGATGTCCTATGTAGTGATCAAACTCCCAAACTGCCATCCTCTGCATCACAGGGAAAGAGCCTAAACATTACACTACAGACGCCCGCCCTGTTATTTGAAAAACCCAAAGTTATTTTGTAACTTTGAAGGAAGAAGACATACAATAACACAGTGAGGAGAAGCCGGCATCTCAATATACCATGTAAGATGAGATCACTTCTGCCGTGACATTATAACAGAGGCAACTCTAGTGTTGTAGTTAAGTCTGCATCAATAATTAGGAAGCATTATCAAGCATTGTGTTTCATGAAAAATACTGATCTAAGCCAAAGTGGAATATTCCACAGAAGCACTAATATAAACTTTAGTTTCCCTGTGTGCTTGTTATTTCTGGGTTGTTGTTTTTAACATCAATCACACACTGTAAGAATTAAACTCAGGCCTTCTGTGTGACAGGCAAAGAACCTGACTATTACACCACAGATATCAGTATTTTCACTTGTCTGCACAAACATATGTTTACCAAAAATAATAATGGCCTATCTTTATGTCCCTAATCAAAATACAATCTGAAGAAAAAAATAAAGAGAAACTGACCTACAAACAAAACTACATATTATTTATGCCATCAACTTTCGCTGCTGTGTTGTTACAAATTTAAAAAAAACACTTCTAAATGTACGTGTGTAAATCTCTGCATCATGTATTGAAATATTAAAATGAGTTGTGAACTAAGTACCTCAACATCTTCAATTCAGATACTGTTTGTAATTGTCAATTATGAAGATGGTTGTCATTCTGCTTTGGGTGTACAAGTCAAAACCTCTTCTTACGGCCAAATAAGACCAAAGTAAATGTCAAAAACCACCTCCCTCTCTTTCAATTTGTCACTATAGCCTGTAACAAAAACCATGGGCATATTTGAAGCAAGCTTTCTGTTATCGCTTGTTCCATTGTAACAACGTCTTGATTGGTGGTTATCCCATGAGTTATAAAAAAAATTATTCTTTGATGCCTTATTGAAGTCTGATTCGCTCGTGGAGGTGTGGGGGCCCCCACCAGGGGAAGCAAAAAATGACATCTTCTGCTCTGATGCATAGCATGTACCGTACAAGGTGGCAAAAATGCATTACAACTGAAGCCACTCTTCTCAGTTTAAACAATAAGAGTACCCATCGAAAACGGAACATGTGGGGACCCTGCAGTGCACTTGTGGAAACACAAACCACTGCAGGATAAATAGGCCATATGTGCGTAAAATTCAGTCATTGTGACTTACCCCAGAGTTCTAGCAAGGGATCGCAGAAGAAGAAGAAGTCTGATTAATTAATTACACTTTCTAATTAATGCAACAAATTATTTGCTGTTTACAGTAGGCTTGCCTATAACCCACACAAAAAAATAAGATAAGCAACATTGTAAAAATGAAGAAGAAAAGAGGCTGTGCTGAGTAAACAATCTTTCACCTAAGGCCAAGAGTGTCCCTCTTTCATGAGATTTTGTTCATCACTCCAGTAGGGGTGTTTAGACTAAGAAGTTTCTCGAATATGTTGTTGAATCTTTTCTCTTAACTTCCATTACATTACTGTAAAATAGTTCAAAATGTTCTTTAAAACTTAACGAGTAAACAAGCTGTAAGTGATGAGATTCTAAAATGTAAGCAGCTTAAAATTCCTACAATTACGACATGAGGTGTTCGAAATATTTTAAAACGGACTTTAACCAAACGTCATCACAACAAATTGAAGACTTCACCATTTATTCCACTATGCTCAATGTAGTTACATGCCATGCCACAAATAAAACATCATAGCCTCTAGCAGCCCATAACAAAATAAGATTTGCTTGCCCTGCTTTTGTAGCACTCGACCTTAATTATTGTTGATGACATAGAACCTTGTACTATCAATGTTTGCACATTGGAGAAAAATCGGAAATAAAATCTACAAATGAAAATATGTCTTTCCAATACAGTCATTCCAAAAGTGTTAAAATCCCTTCAATATAAATTTCATGTCAGTGTGATTGTATTTTTTATTGTTTTATATGGGGTTATTTTTTCTCATTTGATAAACTCATATGAGGTTAGTTGTTTATAAAGGCACGAGCTTCTTTGGTTGTTTTAGTCTAAACTCACATGAGTTCTATATCTATAAGCACCATTAAATACAAAATGGGTCGGAGCTGAGGTTCATTGTTACGTGAATACATTGTTTTACATTTCCTGTGAACACACAGACATAGGAACTGAACGGAAGTTCCCAATGGAGTTGGTGAGTGAGTTAGATATGACAGTACAGATATATTGTTGTTGAGTTTTAACAGTGTTATCAACTCTATTAGGACATATCAGTGCCAGGAATTGTCTATTTGCTTTGTTGAGGTTTTATGGCACTTATCAACACTATAAGGTCATTCGTGCATTAGAAAGTAGATTAGTACGATCATAACACATGAAAAGAAGTGTAGTATATTAGGTTGGGTGGTGGGGGACGATATAAGGTGAGTGATACGCATGCGCAGAGGACAGTCTTTGGGCATGCGCAGGAGTAGGAAACGTGAGTACCCTAAACCTCGTGTGTTTGTATTTTACCCTATTGAAGGTACTCTTTGAAAACATGGCCTTCCCCACCTTGGTCACCTGTCTCTTTCACTTTGTGGGATTCTTTTCTTTGTAATTGATGCCCTGATGAAGGCCTTTATGGCCGAAGCATAGGCTATTGTTTTAACCTATTAAACAGTTTTCTAAAACCTGAGTTATTGACTCTTTTGTAATTTATACAAAGTTTGTCGAGATGATCAAAGCATGCTTGAGTCTTATGAAAACGATGCAGGGACAAAGCCAGTAGAGTAAAAGGTTCGGTTTGGTTTTTAGCTTTACATCCCATGCAACATTGCAAGGTCATTTATGAGACGGGCTAGTTTGATCCTGTCTGTCAGGGGATGTTCTCCCCAAACAGGAATCCAACTCGGGTCATCTGTGTGACAGGCGAAGAGCCACACCACAGACATTAGTTGTGAGTTCCATGAGACAGAAGAAGAGACAAAGCCAGCAAGGTAAATGAAGATGAGAATCAAAGCCAGAGTTACATAGCAGACAAAAAGAAAATGCTGTAGTTGGTTGCAAACTCATCTAACAATACAGAAAGTTGGGGTTTGGTACCCAGGTGGGATATGAAATTTTCTCTACCTGTCTGGAGGGTTCCTCCTCTCTGCCCAGTAGCCTGAAGAGAGCACCAGGATCTCCCGTACTGGAAATGTCCTCAGCCTGTGTGGTGGACGGCGGTCACCTTGACACAGGGAAACACAATACAACAGACTTTGAGGTGTGTGAGTGTGTGTGTATGTCGTGTCTGTGTATGTGCTCATGTGGATGTGTGTGTGTGTGTGTTTGTACGTGTGACAATGCGTGCGTGTTAGTGTTTATAAAGTGTGTGTGTGAGGTGTGTGTGGGTGTGGATGTGAATGTGCGTGTGTCTGCTTGAGTGAATGGTGTAATGTATGCATATAAGAGAGAATATCTGCCAGTATAAGAGTGAGAGAGTGAGAGAGAGGGGGAGAAAGAGAGAGAGAGAGAGGGAATGAGAGAGACAGCTAGGGAGTGCATGTGTTTGTGTGAGAGAAAGTGAGTGTGCGTGTGTGTGTGCCTGTGAGAGAGAGAGAGAGAGAGAAAGACAAACAGACAGACAGACAGACAGACAGACGGTCACGCAGAGTAAAGAAAGACAGAGGATGTTCAGAAAGATGGGAGGAAAAAGATAAACAGAGTGAGGAAATGTGACTGGGGACAGAGATACAGAGAGATAGAGAAAGAAAGAAGAGAGATAGAGGAAAAATGAGAAAGGGAAAGATAGACAAATAGAAAGTGAGTTAGGGTGAGAGGTAAGATACAGAGAGAGGGAGAAAAAGAGACTGAGAATGAAAGAGAAAGAAAGAGAGAGAAAGAGAGTGGGGAAAGAGGGGGGAAAGAGAGAGAAAGGTGAGATAGACACAAGGTAGTAAGAGAAATAGTGTCAGACAAGGAAAAAAATGAGAAAGAGAAAGACATAAGGAGAGGGCAGAGAAATAGAAATAAGATGGGGTAAAGAGAGAGAAGGGGAGAAGTAAGAGACAGATAAACAAGAAGGAAGACAGAGGAGCTGGCAGAAAAGGAAACATTGTTAGAGGGAGAGAGTAGGACATGGCTAAGGAAAAGAGAAGATAACACAGAAAGGGATAAAATACAAGGAAGGAAGAATGCAAGAGAAAGAAAGAGGGAAGGAGAAAGAGAGAGGGAGGGAGAGAGAGAAAGGGAGAAAGAGAGAGGGAGAGAGAGAAAGGGAGAAAGAGAGAGAAAAAAACAGAAAAATAGAGAGGGAGAAAGGAGAAAACTTACAAAAAATAAAGGTAATCCCATGAGATAAACTAAGTCTTTCTAATGAGGTTAAGTAGGCCTACAAATTGAATTGCGCTAACTCTGAAATATAGTGCGCTAACTCAGAAATAAGATAGTCTAAAAGCTTTCCGGACATTGAATAATTGAGAGTCAAATACACGATGACTGCTGTAAGCTTAAGTGAGCCAACCCATAATCCTCTTAACATCCAACAAAATGTAACTTTGAATTGTCTCATGAAAAACTGCTCAGCCCCTTGTGGATGTTACAATTTTTTGGAAACGCCTATTCCCACCTGGAACCCGAGAATGGTGATGGAAATACATATTACTTTGGTGTAATAATCAAGAAGAGAAATTCCCTTATTAGCCAATACTTGAATACAATATAAACTTATTCTTATCTTTTGACCATGAAAGAAAAATCTTAAAGGGGCATCCTGCTGTCAGGTAGAGAATTAACTGTACATTTTGATTCAGTTTAAAATCATTACAGATAGACTACATCTATAAATTTGATGCCGAAAGCAACAGACTACGTCAACAGACATTGTATAAAAATATTATTATACTGGCAGAGTTATTTACCTATTTCAATTTCATTTGACCTCTTTTAATATAGCATGTGGTCTTTGTTGTAATGTTTACACACACAGCCTGTCAGTACACAAAAAAAAAGTTGCAACTAATTTTGTGATAACTATGATTTTGGTTTGTTTTTTTGGCGTAACATCTTTTGCACCACTGCAAGGTCATTCAGTATGTTTAAGAGACAGGCTACTTTGACCCTGCCATGACAAAAGACAGAGATGTACTGAATCAATCAAAGTCCTTCATTTAATGTGTATTATAATTATCTTTAGTTATCTTTAGTTCGAAGTTAGAAAAACTACGAAACTGTTTGTTGTTATAACTAACTTGTTCCGGAGAGTACTCCGCCCTTGGCACGAGAACGTGAATAAAGCATGATGTTATTATAAGAAGCTCTACAGACTTATTGGAATTATTAGAATACAAGTGATGTTCCTGTCCAATTAACAATGTGGGCCTTTATCCCACGTTTTTTGCATGATTGGTGAAGAGCTTTACCAACAGACCACATAGATCTGTTATTTTTGCAGCCAGCCAGTACATGAAAAGTTAATGACTAATTTTGTGACACTACAACAATGTACTATTAATTTTTCAAATTAATTGGGCAATACCAGGCCTGAGGGTTGGGATTTGGGGGTGACTGTAGTCCTGTTTTTGGGGGGTTTTAAGTTTTATGTCCCCAGCAACAATGCACGGTCATTTAAGAGACAAGCTACTTTGATCCAGCCTGTTGAGGGGCCATTGAGTCCTGTCTTTTTTTTTTCAGATCTACATCCCTTACAACACTGTAAGGTCATTTAAGAGACATAATACACTGACCCTGTCTGTTTAGTTTGGTTACCAGTTTTATTGCCCTTGCAACACTGTAGTCATTTAACCTATTTTCATCACACCGCACAACTCTTGCGCGGCACGAAATACAACGCTTGTCATTGCACCGCACAACAGCCACAGTGTTTTCCCCAGAGCGCGCCCTTGCGCCTTTTAGCACACCAAAAATTGCAAAGGCGCACTGAGAATAAGAGAAGGGGCCAGTGGGGCGCGCTGTGATGAGAACTTTTAACCGGCTGATTATCTTAAGTAGATCTGTTGCAAATAAAAGGTGATTCCATTTGCCGAAACACCTAGTCAAGGAGCACATGTATCCGAATGAATCACTTTCTGGTCTGTGGCAAATTCTCTACAAACATCACAAGGACAATTTTCCCAACCTTTTCAAATTAGCTAGATTGGCCCTTATTATTCCATTGCAAACTGCTGACTGTGAAAGGCAAAATCTCATCAAAGATGCGCAAAGAAACAGACTTTCTAGTGAGAGATTCACAAAGCTAATTAGAATCAGCCTCCTGAAAGAGTTCATTGAGGACTTTGATTTTGATGAAGCACTCAAGCTTTGGAGAGAAAACAAGGCTAGGAGAGCCTACACCACAACCACCAGCTAGAGTACAATGTCAATGTGAGTCAGTAAACCACTCTTTTCTCAGTTAAAATAAAACAAGATCTATAACATGCATAATATTCTTTTATTTAACCTCCGTCGCTTTACATCATAGGAAAGGGCCCCATAAAAACTCAAAAGGCGCTCTTGAATTGGCTTTGGGGGCCCGAAGAGCCCTCTCTATCAATAACCTGGGGAAAACACTACAGTCATGTGGAACTAGGATATACTGTTCACAACGGCTGCATAACTGTTGTTGCCGTGACTTTCTTACTCGATTGCTTATAAACAAACACGTGTCTTTTTTAAACTTTGTCTAAAACTAAGTAGAAAATCATTTCTACAATGATCTAAAGATATTTTTCATTGCTTTATTATGTTATTGTGTGTAAAAGTAGGTTTTCCGATATGAGGAATGTGATAACGAACAGTGATGGTTTTTCACATCAAAGCTGACTTTACCAGGTAAACGTCGGTCTATGTTCTTGTAAACAGCTTTTGTCTTATCAATTATATCTGGGTTATCTGTAAATACAATCTGAATGGATTTCTGCTGCTGCTGTCTGTTTAGGTGTGTCTATGTATATGTGAAATGTGCTTTATGGACTTTTTTACTTTTTATAATATTATTATATATGTTACAAAACACTCCATCACTAACTACATATTGTGTTGCCACCTACACACATGAATTTGTTGTGTTGTGCAGTTTTCTCTTTTTATACATAGCTAAACCATTTCTCCAGGAAAGCAATCAATGTTATGGTCTACCATACCAACCTATATTTTGGAGCACAGGGAACTTTTTTATCAACAACATCGTGCTCGTGGAACATGTAAACTCACCCCCGTGAGCACTCTTTAAGGTCCTATATAAGACCTTCCGTTCAGTGCTCAGTACGGCGCGCTCCAGGGACAACATTACTCGTCTGCTACGCATTATGTCCAAAGTTACTGAGACGTGAGTCTACGCCCGTCAACTCTACGAGATATCTGGCTCCTTATACGAGCACTACTTACCAACAGCGCCGGCAGACCCACGACACATGCTCTTGCGAGGACTGGATCCTGATTACAAGGGACTGTAATATTCCTTCCCTTTACGTGTACTTGTGTTTAAGTTCTGTGACCAGTCCATCGCTAGCTACAATTATGTTGTGTCGTGCCTGTTCATGTACCCTATAATTCCACTACTGTTGTATTGTAACAGGGCGTATATCGAATTGATTTTAAGCCGTTTTTTGACAGCTAGTGCACATTTGATCTAATTGAAGTCACCAGGAATAAATTATCTAATTGCTACTTATCGTGAAAATGGAATGTTACATGCTTCATATCTGATGTATTATTACGCTCTATTGAGCGCCTATACTATTTGTTCCAAAACCTGAATTATAGCCCAGATATTGCAGTCGTTTGCCATTGGCACTGTTTATTAATATTATAACACATCATATACACGATTTATGGTTTTGTTCTAAATTAAATGTGAGGCCCAATATAAAAAAAAAACTTATACGATTGTTGGTTAACTCATTATATTCTGAATTTCTTATACGTCGTTCATATTTAGTTGTTACCAATGTCGTATCAATTACAGTGCCATACCTTTTGCTTTATGATTTCTTTAAAATAGTCTAAAACCGTGCCATTCCTGGGAATTTTCCTGCCAGGAAACTGCGTCCTGAGGGAATATTGGCAGAGCTGAGGGCGCAAAGCGAAAAGGTTAGAGACAGGCTATTCAACC
The DNA here is from genome assembly GCA_032273245.1 of Phyllaplysia taylori. Lineage (NCBI taxonomy): Eukaryota > Metazoa > Mollusca > Gastropoda > Aplysiida > Aplysiidae > Phyllaplysia > Phyllaplysia taylori. The sequence goes on from JAUKPP010070375.1 coordinate 11,192, forward strand.
CTGCCTGTCATGACCAACCTGGGCTGAGAGTACTGAGACGGACAGATCCCAGATGAAAGACACACAAATGCTCATACCCACTTGCGAAGCAAACTCGGGTCTTCTGTGTGACGGGCAAAGAACCTTACCATTACACCACAGAAGTTGGTCTATGGTTCCAAACGAGCAAAGTTCAAATTCAGTACATCACAAAGTACAGAAATATTCTGGTCCATAAAAATTTGTTGTCCAAAACGAAGGATTCGCAGAAGTTTCAATTGTCAGTTGGCCAATTTTCGCACTGTTTATAATATCAATCATCTTCTAACAAAGCCAAGACCACAATAAAACTGAGAATCAGGCCCCATCAATTTCTTTAAATGTGAAGTCTATAATCCAGTCATCATTTTGTTGCCTATCTTAATAAGGGGCAAAATGTCAAAATTTGCAGTTTTGGATTTATCCCCACTGTGGAAGATGTAAAAGCGGTGATCTATAGCTTTAAAAAATGTCCACGTTATTAGTAGTTAGCAGTTTTCAAAAAGTAAGAAATAAAGGATGGCATGAAACCAATAGGTTTTCTTGAAAATTGCCAAAAATGCTGATAACATGACGAAAATTTTAATAGCTAGGAAATGAGCAAATGTCACTTACCCAGTTGTTGCTCTCACATGAACTTTGTGTGTCCCGAATATAAGTGCAGCCAGTCTTACCTCTTTCTCCACTTCACACATCTACCAGTCAGTCTGTACATTAGCAATGAGGACTGGCATCTCCAAGCATCTGTCATGCAGCAAAAACTGAGAAAGGAAAAGTAAACTTTCTTAGATTCTAATTCTTTAATTCATATTTTTTTTAAATCATTGAATAAAATCAGTCAAGTTTGGTATCTTACATTCATCCTGAGTCAAACTGCTTTACCCACAAATTTTAGTTTTGGTTACCAATTTTACATCCCTTACAACACTGTCAGGTTTTTCATCGGATTTTCAGCTGAACTTTACACTGCACACCCCTTGCTCTGATTGCCTGCCATCTGCTAATTTCCGAGTACCAGGAACGGCACAGTACATAAAAATGTACAAAAATTCGTAATCTTGGTGGATTTTCAATTATTTCTTTGCTTTCGTAATCTATTACAATTTTTTGCGATGGTTGCCAACTCTGCGCCCCATCCACCTCCTCTCCCTAGCTTTCTATCTATTGCCTCTTACTGACTAGCGCAGACTACCCAGTTTCCTGTATTCACATCACCCTACAGCCGCCAACAAAAGATTTAAATAGCAAAAGGTTGGATTAATACTAGTTCATAGCAGTCACTTTCTATTTCGCCATCTCAGGTGTACGAAAACAGGAGTAACGAAGAGACATAACGTCGATGTCCGACTCTAACCATGCAAGTGCGTGAGAGTTCACTTTGAGAAAAACAAGAAAAACCCCTTTTAATTTAAGATGTTGATCGTGGAAGCGGCACACACCAGCCACCAGCAGGCCGCACCTTGCTACAGTAAATGTGTTAGCACCACATGCACGATGCCAGCTATCCTATTGTAAAATTTTATCATGCTTAACTTGCATGCACCAAAAAAGTAACCCTTACCATTTGATGGCACAATTGTTTGAACCTGTGAGAGATCATGGTTTGTGTCATCCGTCTATTGACCGGCGGTCCGCGGGCAGAAAATCGGGTAGAGAATCAAAGTTCCGCACAAATCTGTCGTGTGAGTTTAGATCATACGACTATTTCACACCAAATATATCATGGGATTGTTTGGAAATTTTCTGTGTGCTTCTGGAGACTTCGAGATTTATTTTTAGACCAAAAAAGGTACTTGACCTAATTTGGCGCTTCCACGATTAGAGTCGGACATCGACGATGAATAATCTTTAAAAATATATAATAGAATTATTAAACTAATTCACTTACTTCATACTCTGGGTTTCAGGGCGTTTCATAAAGGTACGGTTGGAAGAGTGGTTGTAGACGTGGTTGCTCTCTATAGAATTCCTTTTGTGTGTATGATGCTTCAGCTTAAAGGCCTGCAATCATTTCTTCCTGCTCAGGCATGGGCTTCACTTCAAAGGGAGAGAGTTCTCAATCCCGAAAAGGGCCTCCGATTTCTAAGAAATTTCTGCTCACCTCAAAGTCCGGACTGAAAATCTGGTTCTTTCCTCTCATGCTGATCTCCTACAGGCTCCATGCTGAAAAGTAGGCTAAACAGACTTCATCAAAGAGGACAGACCAATGTTGAAAAAAAGTGATGATCATGGACACAAAACCAGTATCCAATGTAATGTTACCAGACCAACAAAGACAAAAACAGAAATATCAGAATTTGCTATAAAATAAACTTGGCCGGCTAATTTTAACTTTAATCCAAACTCGAAATCCTCACCAGGAAGCTGTGTCCGCTGAAATCAACAAAAAACATGGTCCCAACAAAATTCTTCAAAATTTTTTCACGACCCCAGTTCACGGGAAATAAAAGGTCGCCGCTTGTCAGGAATGGTCCCCCAAAAAGCCCATTTATCACATTCCACCCGAATCGGGAAACATCCTAAGCTATGAGCACTTGAAAACCTTCTAAGATGAGATACATTTACCTAAAACATACCTAAAAACCGTTTTCAGCGTATTTTTCGCAAAATTGAGACCAAGGAACACATAAATTTTATGGTATAGAGCTATTCTCGAGTTTGCATTAAACAGATTTTGCACTGGCTATATTGGTGGAAAGAAAAAAAATGCCATTATGATGTATTTTTACATCTCCGTTTCAGGCTGAAGATAAATTGCATAAACAAGCTGTTGGGATCTTCAGGCCAGATTCCCCCTGAGCTGTCGTTCTCATTTGGTTTTTTTAGGACAATGTAAACATTGTTCAGAGAGGATGCATCCCTTTGAAGTGTTCTGCAGGGACATATACTCCATGGAGGATCTTTCCTTGGAGCACTGGGAGCGCAACGAGGGCGGGAAGATGGAGCCGGCGAAAAAGTGAGGCTGTGTTAGGTATGGCAAAGGGTTCAGAGAAGATTGTGAATCATTTACAGGTTGAAATGGTTGCCTTTTCTCTTTCATTTTCTACCTCTCTTTTCTAGGGAACTGCTGGAAGAGTTGGAGAAAGACCTCTGCAAACATACCAAAGGATGCTCTTTCCTCCAGCATCTTTTCACTGCGTACTGGCGATACAGCCAGTTTAAACTGTGCAAAAAAGCAGTCTGGAAGAAAGTAATTATCCTCAAGCAGAAATATGGTGAATAAAGTTTGCAAGTAGAATTTGTTATGTAGAACCAACAACGTTTTTATTCCCTTAAACTTTAAAATATGTCTTTGTGTTTCAGCCTTTATTTCACACTTTCCTTTTCATTTTTATATTGCCCAGGTGAAGTTGTCATGGTTCAAGACTTTGGAGAGAACCGTAAGGCAGCCTACTGCCAAGAAATAAAGTCTGCACATTTCGGCAAACCTCAAATCACTGTACATCCAGTCGTCTGCTTCTATAGAAAAGATGAGGCAGTGCAGAGAGAGAGCCAAATATTTCTCTCAGATGACATGCAGCATGATCATTATGCTGTAAATAACTTCACGCTGCGGAGTGCTGCCATTATTCAATCTAAGACTGTTATCAAAAAGCTAACCACGTGGAGTGATGGAGCTGCAAGCCAGTACAAAGTAAGTGTATTAAACATCCATTCATCAAGCTTAAGTATCTTCCTAACGAGTGATTACCTGCTTTGCAGTTTCATATAAAATGCATTTTTTCACAACATTTTTCAGGGCCGTGGAAGCTTCTACGATTTAACTCTTCTTCCACACAAGTCCGAGAGATGTTTCTACGGCTCAGAGCATGGGGACACAGGGCTTATGAGCTAGGCCTTGAAACGTGCCGTCTACCAAGGCAACAACTTTAAGGACGCTAAAGACATGGGATTGAATGCTTGTCGAAGACACATGGAACACAACAAAGGTACTACTGGACTTGCCAACAATCTAGAATTAAATGTTTTAATGTGTAGATTTTATACAAGAAGAAATGGAAACACTCTGATAATCTGTAATCTTTGAAATATACGACTGAGATCATTAATTATTTCCATTTTTCTTTTGACACCAACAGGCTCTACATCCATGTCGACAACACCCAGTGGCAGGAGAAGGACGACAACGGCTTAAAAATCCCAGAAAGCAGAGGGTTTCACCAGTTTCAGGCTTTGCAGCCTCATGTGCTTCAGGAAAGAAGATTGGCATGCTTTTGCACTGCCTGCAAAGCAGAAAAGCCTGAACTCTGCATGCACAAAGTCATCGCCGGAGACTACAATATCTTTAGCTGCAAACCAAGGTACTCGTAGACCTACTCTTTGCATAGAATAATTATTCACTTCGATCTCTTCAACATCATGAATTATAATAAACACTATTGTTTTACAATGTATTTTAAGTTTGATCATCTTATGCTTTCATAAAGAATCTAATATATTCCTCCTCTTTATTTTTCTTGCAGTGGTGAGGAGGTGCTGACCGTGGACTCAAGGAGTCATCCATCTCTGAGCCTGACCTTTCAACTTGTGAAACGTAAGATTTCTTTCGCTGCTTACCAATTATAGACACTATGTATATCAACTAAGATGTGAATTAAAAAGACCTACCATTTTGTATGCATGTATAAACATCAAAATTTAGCTCAGAGTCTGAGGATTCCAATTATGATAGTTTTATGGGCACGAGGACCTTGTAAAATATGCAAACCCAGGTCATCTCAGGAGTATATATATGGGGCAAGGCAGGAGTATCAGAAAGATTCATAAACCAAGCAAAGCAAGAAGCCCAAGACCACATCAGAGAACAGCTTGGCTTGTTGGTCGATGTGCCGACACCAGGAGGAGGCACCACTAACAATGAGAACATCGCCACTCGTTGTTTTTTTACCCCAAGAGTAGGGAGACCATGTGCGAGCTCATCAGGAAATTGGAGAGAACCGTAAGACCGCCTGCTGCCAAGAAATGAAGTCTGCACATTTCGGCAAACATCAAATCACTGTACATCCAGTCGTCTGTTTCTCTAGAAAAGATAAGGCAGTGCATGTTTGTTATCATTCATCTATATTAGTGTGTGTGTGGGAGGGAGGGGGGGGGGGGGGGGGGGGAG
>JAUKPP010070486.1:0-16313 GCA_032273245.1 Phyllaplysia taylori
TGAATGAAACACCAAGCCAATGTGCCAGTGACTGGACAATAAATGATTATCTTATCTTATCTTATCTTATCTTATCTCTGAACATTTTGTATTACGCGGACGTGGGCCTACATTTTGAATGACACTATGGCGACATGTGCCCGATTATCTCGAGATTCTCTATACTTCCTTCCTGTCGACAAGAATAGTACAATCCATTGACTACCAAAATGTATGTTTAACCCTAGAATCTGATGCTGATGAAAACTGGTATACCAACTGAAAAAATAGGCTACCAAGTGGACTCTTATTTGCGATGTGTCCATCCTTTGGAAAAAAAAACCTTTAGCAATTTGATACCTCATGGCAACTCAACCCTTTTCGCTTCAAAACACCGTAGGCCTACGTACCGCAAAGTATTCCCGGAATTCGGAACAAATTATCACAGGCGCTATTGCTTTTTAAAAAACAAAAAAGCAGTTACTCTTTGTTTTGTTTTATCTATTTATTCATGGCTGTACCATTTTACATCCTGTCAGTCACTTTGGTTGTTAGGCCTATACATTGTGGGGGGGTGTAGTCGAAATGAGATCTGGACTACAAGCTACGTGTACGTTATAGAAAGACACGTGTATTTACCACAGATGCTTTTTATGCCCTTTCTTCATTCCACCCGAGTATACTAAGTATAATATTACATGTATACATCAGCGGTGTCTGTAATGTAATGGTTAGGCTTTTTGCTTCCCACTTCCGCGCAGCTGATGTGAGTTCAAGCTCCACATTGGACAATTAAGTTTGATTAGTTATCTTTGTTTTTCTGCTCGGACAGTTTTCCTCTCAATCCGCATTGGCGTTGATAGGCAGAGTCGAAGTAACCCGTCTCTTATTGTTTGTTTAATCGGTCTTTTACGGCTCCATCGAGTCTGTATGGTCATTTTGGCGCGATCTCTTAAACGGCCTAACAGTGTTGCTAGGGGTATAAAACTAAAAGTCTAACCCAAACCATGACCTAAATCTGTATTAAATGTTTCTCCTTCCAGAAGATGGAGTTCATACAGGGGTTGCAAGAGGCGCAGGCCCGTGGAGTGCCTACAGAAACCTTCATCGGCATCTGGGAAAAAGAATGCAACTTGCTGCAAGTGAAAGAAGAGATCAGAGCGCTGGAGATCAAGCAAGCTCTGGCTAACCCAAACCTGCAGGTGAGACCTTTTGCCAGTGGTGCACGTTGATCGATTAATTAATCGATAAAGCGATGAAAGACACATGCGCTATACTGTACTCATTTCTGAATTTCTTACCCTTTCTCTCTCTTTCTCTCTCTCTCTCTCTCTCTCTCTCTCTCCCTGTATCTTCTGCCTGCCTCCTCAACCTTATCTGTATTGTTCTTATTTTTCTCATTTTCTCTTAATCTCTTTTACCATCTATCCGACTCACTCTCTCTGTATTGTGTGTGTGCATGTGTACGCTCTCTCTCTCTCTCTCTCTCTCTCTCTCCCTGCATCTTCTGCCTGCCTCCTCAACCTTATCTGTATTGTTCTTATTTTTCTCATCTTCTCTTAATCTCCTTTACCATCTATCCGACTCACTCTCTCTATATTGTGTGTGTGTGCATGTGTACGCTCTCTCTCTCTCTCTCTCTCTCTTTTTTTTTTTCTTCTCTCTCTCTCTCTGTGCGCGTGTGTGTGTCCTTTTAATAACTTATATTTTCTTTTTCCTAACCCATTGCCTATAGATTTTTCGCTTGACGCTTGTTCTTTAATGAATTCTGTCGAGGTAATAACTTAGTGCCTTGATTACAGTACATTCATATACAGTAGCCTACATATTCATATACAGTACGTATTCATAATACACAATACATATTATCCGTTACCGGTACCTTTGACATTCATCTCTCCAACCGTCTGTCTGGTTACCTCAATGTGTCCCCGTCTTTTCCTGACTCCAATGTACATAATATTATGGTGTATTCCGTTATTCATCTCTGCCCCAGCTATTTCGCTTTGTATCCTAGTTTCCCCTCTTGAATATTTTTTTCACGCATGTCTAATCATCTCTATTGTAAGCCCCTCTGTTTCTATCTTCATACTGCTGTCGTGCTCTAACACACACACCCCTCCCCCCTTTCGTTTTCTATCACTCACGTGAGCATACACACACCCGCACACACATGCACATGCACACTCAGGTACACTCAAATATGCTACGCTCGCTCAAAAACACTCAAACTACACACAATCGAACACACTGTTTGACACAGTCACTATGTCATACTCTCTGTCAATCCATATACTGCATACATACTTATATCCTTCCCATGGACGTCCCTATTAACAATCTATAACTTTCAATGTCCATGAACATTCCACAGTATTTGTTTGGTTGTTGTTGTTTTTTTCTCGGCCTGGCAACCCACTTATCTATCAGCATATATCACATAGTTTTCCTCGTCAAAATTTTCCCTGCATTTTTGTGCCAAATATTCACAATTCACAAGCACTGACAGATTAAAAAATTCCTTCTCCAAAATGCATACACGGTTGGTAGTGAAGAAGCCAAAACTCTCCTATCTCTCTATCCATCTACTTCCCCAGGGATCGAATACTCACGTTCTGCCCCAGCTCGAGCATATAATGAACCAACTTGCAGAACAGAAGACGCAAATAGCCGAACTCAACCAAGGTTTTCATTGTCTCAATGAGTTCGTTGGTCAAGAGATGCAGAGTACAAGCCTGCAGTTAGAGAGTTTCGGCGCTACACTTCAATCCTTGGACGACCGTATGCAAAAAATCCAATCTGACACCAAATCAATGATGTTATCTCGGGTTGTGAAGGAAGCCACTTCACCCACCGATGCTTACAATTACAACAAACCTTTGCCGGTGCCAAATCCGGCAAAGTTTAACTTTAAACCGGGTGCTCATGTCAGCAAAACCGTTGAGGAAACGCAGCAAAACCAGCTGGTGGCCTTAAGTGAGAAAAATATTTCTGCAAAAGCCCTTAGTGGAAGTCTCAGCCAACTTCCGATCAACGGCCACGATGCTATCGTTCAAGGCAGGTCGACGCCGACATTCGGGGCTCTGAGCTACAGCTCCGCCCTCCTACAACGCCGAGGTTCAGCAAACCCCGCCCCTAAGTCGGTGTCCGCCCCGCCCCCTGTAGTCCCCGACTCCACCAATAGTCCAGGACAACAGGTGCAAGACCCGTTTGACATTGACGCAATGCTGGAGACGCCTACTGACTGGAAGATTGGCACGACTTCCGGCCCGTTGAGTAAGGAGTCGTTCACGGCCGCCATGCAAATGTCGGGATCACCAGGTGGAGGCGCCAGTCGCAAGAACGTCTACACGGCCAGGTCTGGAGCTGCCAAGAATGGTTCGTACATTACATTATGTAGGCTACATAGGTACAGTCAAAGCTGTCGAAGACGTCCAACCAATGTCGAAAAGAAAAATGGTAATTTTAGACAGGTGGTCGTCTTAGAGAGGGATATTGTATAGAAGAAATGCAATTTGGCAGTTGATAGAAAGTGGTCGTTTGTGCAGGTCGTCGTCTTGTACAGGTGGTCGCTTGAGCAGGTTCAACTGTAGGCACAGTCAAAGCTGTCGAAGACGACCAACCGATGACGAGAAAAAAGAGTGATCGTTGTAGAGGCTGGTCGTCTTAGACTGGAAGAGTATAATATAGAATCAATGACATTTTGGAGTCGATGGAAAGTGGTCGTTTGTGCAGGTGGTCTTCTTATGCATTTGGTCGTTTGAGCAGGTTCAACTATAATATAAGGGGCCTACAGATGACTACTTATAATCCAGAAGAAACACAGTCGTTTGATACGGGTGGTCGTCTTGGACAGTGCCATTATATAGGACAACGGGTGCAAGGGACCAAGTGAGAAGTGGTCGTTTGTACAGGTGATCGTCTTGGACAGGTGGTCGCTAGGGCAGGTTCGACTGTATGAAAATATATCAATGTACAATAAGGCACATATTCAAAACTTGCTGATGGTGGGCTTTGGTTTGATTTGATGAATCACGGAGTTGGCTCAATACCCAACAATCCATGTTGCTGTATCAGATTTCGAATATAGCGACTTTCTATTTTCGTACTAAATCTGAGAGTGCAAGTACCTACTCCTGCTGACACTGCTTACAGCAACTTTCTACACACTGCTAGAACACGAAATTGTACTGCAATGAAGTAATTCATTTTCCCATTTTTCCCTATTTCTCCAGGGTCGTCTGTTAACATTATACCCGAGTCCGGGGTGGACATGAGCATTGGCAACCTGACCCAGTTTGTATCTTCTGGCTTGGACCACGAGAGCGCCTACTTCTACACCCGAGGCCGACAGTGTAAAGTCCGTATGCGGATCTGGTTTACCAAACAGGAGCGTCTGGGAGTCAGTTTGCTAGTGGCCGCGGGAGAACTCGATGATCAGCACGCTTGGCCGTTGATCTTCACTGGCTCAGGGTAAGTCTCACTTTGGTTTGTTTTTTTTTTGTTTTACGTCTCTTGCAGTGCAACACTGTGATGTAAGATAGTTAAAGAGACGAGCTACTTCCACTCTGTTGTCTATTGTTCCATGATGTGTACCTCGCAAACGATGGTGTTTAAATACTGATAAAATTATTTGTGAAGGTACAAAGCCTTTCTGGTTTTCTGAAAGCGGCCTATAATTACTTGATAATATTATGACCATGATGGGATTATTAGGCTATTTTTCAAAGGTTAGCAACGCCTTTACAAATTGCACCGATGTATCATTTTCCCTGTGCCATTCTTCGGGGTTATATACATGAATTTGAGACAATACATGTATTTAAAGATCATTTACACCTTGGGTTTTTTTTTTCGTAAAGTGAGGCAAAAATGAAGTTTTCCAGTGATAATATGTAGTAGATACAAAATATAGAACGTACAATGGAACAAAAGAAACATTCATCTCTCATTTTAATTTTATTGTTTCTGATGTTTTACTTCTACAGAAGCGCCTTCCATAAAGGCTCAAAGCGATACACCCAGCTTTGGGAGATAGAGTCCGCCATCTGTGACCGTGTAGAGAAGGGGCACGAACAACCGCTTGGAGTGACCATCCACCTGGCGTCCAACCACGACCCTGTCGATGACGTAACATTCGACGTGCTGACCAAGAAGCGTTACACAGACCTTGGCACTATGGACATTAACTGGACAGTTAGAGCGACACCCTCGACGACTTCAAACAATGTAGGCTATGTGGAGCCACCAACTGGGATGTGGTAGAGCGGAGGGTTGCTGGAGACGAGACCATAAAATACTAAACAATGCTAAAATACTGTAACGTTGGTACGCTTTGTCAAAGAGCTGACAGCATGGGACATTTTTCTCCAAGGTGATGGGAAAACAATAGCCTCCATTTTGGCATTCATATCTTTGAAATTCCATCATGTGTATGGCCGTTCTTTATTCACTGCCCTTTTCAAAATAATCTTTGCCAATTACTTTGAAAAAAATCTTAATAAAACACATCTTCAAAGGTATTTTGGCCACATGGCAGCAGCAGAAACATATTATTATGATGGTTAAGTTTTGTGGGTTACCTCCTAGCAACAGCATGCCAACGACATTTTCTAGCATTGTATTATAGTGACGTCGGTTTTCGTCAAGCAACTCCATATTTCTGTCCCGTAGTAAAACGTATCACTGTTATTTCGGGTGTGGAAGTTAAAATAAGATTATCCATCTCACTCGTATGATGGTGGTTATCTCAGCTGCCTGAGGAAAAATCTTTTCATTGCTTTAATGCTTTAAAATGTATCGTTTAATTAACTGCCTTGCAGTCACGATATCAACAGTAAATTTTATTGGAGGCTAATTTTGATTTTGATTTTAGTAAGAATAAGTTAATACATGTATATCTGCAATGCATTATTACATCTGTGAGGCGAGCTGACAAAATAAGCTACAAGTACCTTCCAGATTTTGGTGGTCATATAGATATAGATATGTTATGCATGTGCATCGACTTAAAGAGCTTTTCGGGCCCTAAAAACGTATGCTTTTTAGCGTTACATGTTGAAAGAATATCAAGATTTTAATTTCGAGGGTCGGAGTTGAGAAAATCCGGATACGTGGACATCTAAAATCTTTTTACCAGAGCATGAACCAAACTTTTTAGCAACCAATCAAAGAAACACAAGTTTTTATTTGACATAATTATGGAATAAATTATGATAAAAAGAAATGATGAACATGAAGAAAACTGCAATATTTGAGACGTACATTTTTACACACAAATTCAATTTTCCAGACTATCTCCTATCGCAAATTGCAGGAAATAAGTTGTTTTGTCAGCTCGCCTCAAATTCGATGCCTCTTCTTCATAATTGTCTATGGACAAAACTACGAGTACATGTACTTTCATCGTTTTGACGTAGTTATGTACCAATACATGTATGTATGACAGAAATACTTAAAAGAACATTTTACAGCTATGCCTACTTAACATTTTGGGGTTCTTTCCATTTACATGTTCAGTGGGTCCAGTTCTTTATTTGATTCCACAAATATTTCATGTCATTCCTAGTTTTTAATTTTTTAGTTCATGTGCAGTCATGGAATTTTATGGATACTGTAGTCTTAATGAAGAAACAAATTTAACTTAAGTAGTAATGTTAGGAGCCACAATGAGTCTGTATACATGTAGCTTTCTAATTTCTAGACTTGTTAGATATTTTAATAATGGTTCCATCAACATCTTTTAAAATGCAAAGTTGTTTTTTTAATGTCTTTATAATTCCTTCCAAAGTTCTACATTCCATTTCACTTGTTAGTGCAGACAAGTGTGTATAAGTGGCTCAATATTTTTTTTCGTACATGATGTTCATTCCTTTAGTCAACTTTGCTTGTTGAAGCTGTAACAGATTTGAAGACATTCATTTGACTTAGGCGATAAGAGTCCTTTCAAAACTCTAGCTTAAAATTAAAGGGAATCTCCAAAATGGACATGATACGCATCTCTTTAGGTTGACTACATATTTACTTTTGTATGCTTACAATTACAATAGTTCATAGTGCCCCTTTGGGTGATATTATTTGCTTAATAAGTATATCGATACTTAAATTCATCATCATAAAACTTTTTTTTTGGAGAGCTACTGAGTTTTCTCCGAGCAGGAAACTTTAACGTTTCAAATGCAGTTTTCTTCATCAAACACAGTTGACTATAGATGAGTCAATGAAAAAAGGTCAACCCACCCAAAGTTCAACCTCCCTGTACTATAAAGATATAAAAGAGAACAGTTGTTTGGACTCTAGAAATCTATTAATTTGATCTGAAAATGAACTGAAGTGAGTTCAACTTAAATGCAGTAAACAATAGGCTACAAACAAAAACTTAAAATGCATTCTTATAAAATAAAAAGGCAAAAATTTAGACAAAAATATGTGATAAATACAATTCGTTTTTTCATTTCATTAGGATGACTTTTATCCTGAACATCAACAAAAGGTTTGCCACAGGGTGTGCAAAGTACACTATTTGGCTGTCTGTGTGTACAGCTTATCTATCAAAGCAAAGTCAGAAAAAACTGGTGAAATGTACACATGTACATGTAGTTCATGTCTGCACGCGGGAATGTTTTTGTCTTTATCAAGAAATAAAACAGAGATTATGGAAAAATCAATTTTTTGTTTGAGCGTTCATTTAAGATGTGTTTTAGCTTTGTGTTTTTATGATACATCACGAGCACATCTCTACCATCCAAAGGTACTTTGAAACACAGTAATGTAATGGCCTGTCATGCAGAAGACCTGAGTTTGATCCCCAGTATGGACGACCTGCGTTTTTTTCTGCTGGGATTTTTTTCCCTCTCAGCTCCGGGTTGAAGAAGCCTGTCTCTGAAATAACCTTACAGTGTTGCAGGGGACATATAAACTGGTAACGAAAAAACAAGCCATTCAAAGGTAAAATACATTTTTCCATTTTGGTGAGTAAATTTAAAAGAAAAGTATCACTGTTTTCATGATCTCATTCACAATTTTTGCAACAGCGTTCCATATCCCTTTTACTGTAAAAAGGTAAACACCCGATGTAGATCCAATAAATAAGAGCGACATTCTTTATTTTATATTTTTGCACAAAAATGGAAAAATGCGCTCTGATTTGATTGGGAGGTCTGACACTCTCTGTGTAGCCTAATAATGTCTTTAAGGGCTGAGACTTAACACAGAGGTAATGGTTTTCTGGAGAAATCTAGAAATTCAGTTATCTGAACCACTCTTGTGTCCATCCACCTAAGCAATTCAACAGCTTTATATATCAGGCCATTTTGCTAATATTTAATACATTGTACATGAATGAGATCATGAAAACAGTGATACTTTTCTTTTAAATTTACTCACCAAAATGGAAAAATGTATTTTACCTTTGAATGGCTTGTTTTTTCGTTACCAGTTTATATGTCCCCTGCAACACTGTAAGGTTATTTCAGAGACAGGCTTCTTCAACCCGGAGCTGAGAGGGAAAAAAATCCCAGCAGAAAAAAACGCAGGTCGTCCATACTGGGGATCAAACTCAGGTCTTCTGCATGACAGGCCATTACATTACTGTGTTTCAAAGTACCTTTGGATGGTAGAGATGTGCTCGTGATGTATCATAAAAACACAAAGCTAAAACACATCTTAAATGAACGCTCAAACAAAAAATTGATTTTTCCATAATCTCTGTTTTATTTCTTGATAAAGACAAAAACATTCCCGCGTGCAGACATGAACTACATGTACATGTGTACATTTCACCAGTTTTTTCTGACTTTGCTTTGATAGATAAGCTGTACACACAGACAGCCAAATAGTGTACTTTGCACACCCTGTGGCAAACCTTTTGTTGATGTTCAGGATAAAAGTCATCCTAATGAAATGAAAAAACGAATTGTATTTATCACATATTTTTGTCTAAATTTTTGCCTTTTTATTTTATAAGAATGCATTTTAAGTTTTTGTTTGTAGCCTATTGTTTACTGCATTTAAGTTGAACTCACTTCAGTTCATTTTCAGATCAAATTAATAGATTTCTAGAGTCCAAACAACTGTTCTCTTTTATATCTTTATAGTACAGGGAGGTTGAACTTTGGGTGGGTTGACCTTTTTTCATTGACTCATCTATAGTCAACTGTGTTTGATGAAGAAAACTGCATTTGAAACGTTAAAGTTTCCTGCTCGGAGAAAACTCAGTAGCTCTCCAAAAAAAAAGTTTTATGATGATGAATTTAAGTATCGATATACTTATTAAGCAAATAATATCACCCAAAGGGGCACTATGAACTATTGTAATTGTAAGCATACAAAAGTAAATATGTAGTCAACCTAAAGAGATGCGTATCATGTCCATTTTGGAGATTCCCTTTAATTTTAAGCTAGAGTTTTGAAAGGACTCTTATCGCCTAAGTCAAATGAATGTCTTCAAATCTGTTACAGCTTCAACAAGCAAAGTTGACTAAAGGAATGAACATCATGTACGAAAAAAAATATTGAGCCACTTATACACACTTGTCTGCACTAACAAGTGAAATGGAATGTAGAACTTTGGAAGGAATTATAAAGACATTAAAAAAACAACTTTGCATTTTAAAAGATGTTGATGGAACCATTATTAAAATATCTAACAAGTCTAGAAATTAGAAAGCTACATGTATACAGACTCATTGTGGCTCCTAACATTACTACTTAAGTTAAATTTGTTTCTTCATTAAGACTACAGTATCCATAAAATTCCATGACTGCACATGAACTAAAAAATTAAAAACTAGGAATGACATGAAATATTTGTGGAATCAAATAAAGAACTGGACCCACTGAACATGTAAATGGAAAGAACCCCAAAATGTTAAGTAGGCATAGCTGTAAAATGTTCTTTTAAGTATTTCTGTCATACATACATGTATTGGTACATAACTACGTCAAAACGATGAAAGTACATGTACTCGTAGTTTTGTCCATAGACAATTATGAAGAAGAGGCATCGAATTTGAGGCGAGCTGACAAAACAACTTATTTCCTGCAATTTGCGATAGGAGATAGTCTGGAAAATTGAATTTGTGTGTAAAAATGTACGTCTCAAATATTGCAGTTTTCTTCATGTTCATCATTTCTTTTTATCATAATTTATTCCATAATTATGTCAAATAAAAACTTGTGTTTCTTTGATTGGTTGCTAAAAAGTTTGGTTCATGCTCTGGTAAAAAGATTTTAGATGTCCACGTATCCGGATTTTCTCAACTCCGACCCTCGAAATTAAAATCTTGATATTCTTTCAACATGTAACGCTAAAAAGCATACGTTTTTAGGGCCCGAAAAGCTCTTTAAGTCGATGCACATGCATAACATATCTATATCTATATGACCACCAAAATCTGGAAGGTACTTGTAGCTTATTTTGTCAGCTCGCCTCACAGATGTAATAATGCATTGCAGATATACATGTATTAACTTATTCTTACTAAAATCAAAATCAAAATTAGCCTCCAATAAAATTTACTGTTGATATCGTGACTGCAAGGCAGTTAATTAAACGATACATTTTAAAGCATTAAAGCAATGAAAAGATTTTTCCTCAGGCAGCTGAGATAACCACCATCATACGAGTGAGATGGATAATCTTATTTTAACTTCCACACCCGAAATAACAGTGATACGTTTTACTACGGGACAGAAATATGGAGTTGCTTGACGAAAACCGACGTCACTATAATACAATGCTAGAAAATGTCGTTGGCATGCTGTTGCTAGGAGGTAACCCACAAAACTTAACCATCATAATAATATGTTTCTGCTGCTGCCATGTGGCCAAAATACCTTTGAAGATGTGTTTTATTAAGATTTTTTTCAAAGTAATTGGCAAAGATTATTTTGAAAAGGGCAGTGAATAAAGAACGGCCATACACATGATGGAATTTCAAAGATATGAATGCCAAAATGGAGGCTATTGTTTTCCCATCACCTTGGAGAAAAATGTCCCATGCTGTCAGCTCTTTGACAAAGCGTACCAACGTTACAGTATTTTAGCATTGTTTAGTATTTTATGGTCTCGTCTCCAGCAACCCTCCGCTCTACCACATCCCAGTTGGTGGCTCCACATAGCCTACATTGTTTGAAGTCGTCGAGGGTGTCGCTCTAACTGTCCAGTTAATGTCCATAGTGCCAAGGTCTGTGTAACGCTTCTTGGTCAGCACGTCGAATGTTACGTCATCGACAGGGTCGTGGTTGGACGCCAGGTGGATGGTCACTCCAAGCGGTTGTTCGTGCCCCTTCTCTACACGGTCACAGATGGCGGACTCTATCTCCCAAAGCTGGGTGTATCGCTTTGAGCCTTTATGGAAGGCGCTTCTGTAGAAGTAAAACATCAGAAACAATAAAATTAAAATGAGAGATGAATGTTTCTTTTGTTCCATTGTACGTTCTATATTTTGTATCTACTACATATTATCACTGGAAAACTTCATTTTTGCCTCACTTTACGAAAAAAAAAACCCAAGGTGTAAATGATCTTTAAATACATGTATTGTCTCAAATTCATGTATATAACCCCGAAGAATGGCACAGGGAAAATGATACATCGGTGCAATTTGTAAAGGCGTTGCTAACCTTTGAAAAATAGCCTAATAATCCCATCATGGTCATAATATTATCAAGTAATTATAGGCCGCTTTCAGAAAACCAGAAAGGCTTTGTACCTTCACAAATAATTTTATCAGTATTTAAACACCATCGTTTGCGAGGTACACATCATGGAACAATAGACAACAGAGTGGAAGTAGCTCGTCTCTTTAACTATCTTACATCACAGTGTTGCACTGCAAGAGACGTAAAACAAAAAAAAAACAAACCAAAGTGAGACTTACCCTGAGCCAGTGAAGATCAACGGCCAAGCGTGCTGATCATCGAGTTCTCCCGCGGCCACTAGCAAACTGACTCCCAGACGCTCCTGTTTGGTAAACCAGATCCGCATACGGACTTTACACTGTCGGCCTCGGGTGTAGAAGTAGGCGCTCTCGTGGTCCAAGCCAGAAGATACAAACTGGGTCAGGTTGCCAATGCTCATGTCCACCCCGGACTCGGGTATAATGTTAACAGACGACCCTGGAGAAATAGGGAAAAATGGGAAAATGAATTACTTCATTGCAGTACAATTTCGTGTTCTAGCAGTGTGTAGAAAGTTGCTGTAAGCAGTGTCAGCAGGAGTAGGTACTTGCACTCTCAGATTTAGTACGAAAATAGAAAGTCGCTATATTCGAAATCTGATACAGCAACATGGATTGTTGGGTATTGAGCCAACTCCGTGATTCATCAAATCAAACCAAAGCCCACCATCAGCAAGTTTTGAATATGTGCCTTATTGTACATTGATATATTTTCATACAGTCGAACCTGCCCTAGCGACCACCTGTCCAAGACGATCACCTGTACAAACGACCACTTCTCACTTGGTCCCTTGCACCCGTTGTCCTATATAATGGCACTGTCCAAGACGACCACCCGTATCAAACGACTGTGTTTCTTCTGGATTATAAGTAGTCATCTGTAGGCCCCTTATATTATAGTTGAACCTGCTCAAACGACCAAATGCATAAGAAGACCACCTGCACAAACGACCACTTTCCATCGACTCCAAAATGTCATTGATTCTATATTATACTCTTCCAGTCTAAGACGACCAGCCTCTACAACGATCACTCTTTTTTCTCGTCATCGGTTGGTCGTCTTCGACAGCTTTGACTGTGCCTACAGTTGAACCTGCTCAAGCGACCACCTGTACAAGACGACGACCTGCACAAACGACCACTTTCTATCAACTGCCAAATTGCATTTCTTCTATACAATATCCCTCTCTAAGACGACCACCTGTCTAAAATTACCATTTTTCTTTTCGACATTGGTTGGACGTCTTCGACAGCTTTGACTGTACCTATGTAGCCTACATAATGTAATGTACGAACCATTCTTGGCAGCTCCAGACCTGGCCGTGTAGACGTTCTTGCGACTGGCGCCTCCACCTGGTGATCCCGACATTTGCATGGCGGCCGTGAACGACTCCTTACTCAACGGGCCGGAAGTCGTGCCAATCTTCCAGTCAGTAGGCGTCTCCAGCATTGCGTCAATGTCAAACGGGTCTTGCACCTGTTGTCCTGGACTATTGGTGGAGTCGGGGACTACAGGGGGCGGGGCGGACACCGACTTAGGGGCGGGGTTTGCTGAACCTCGGCGTTGTAGGAGGGCGGAGCTGTAGCTCAGAGCCCCGAATGTCGGCGTCGACCTGCCTTGAACGATAGCATCGTGGCCGTTGATCGGAAGTTGGCTGAGACTTCCACTAAGGGCTTTTGCAGAAATATTTTTCTCACTTAAGGCCACCAGCTGGTTTTGCTGCGTTTCCTCAACGGTTTTGCTGACATGAGCACCCGGTTTAAAGTTAAACTTTGCCGGATTTGGCACCGGCAAAGGTTTGTTGTAATTGTAAGCATCGGTGGGTGAAGTGGCTTCCTTCACAACCCGAGATAACATCATTGATTTGGTGTCAGATTGGATTTTTTGCATACGGTCGTCCAAGGATTGAAGTGTAGCGCCGAAACTCTCTAACTGCAGGCTTGTACTCTGCATCTCTTGACCAACGAACTCATTGAGACAATGAAAACCTTGGTTGAGTTCGGCTATTTGCGTCTTCTGTTCTGCAAGTTGGTTCATTATATGCTCGAGCTGGGGCAGAACGTGAGTATTCGATCCCTGGGGAAGTAGATGGATAGAGAGATAGGAGAGTTTTGGCTTCTTCACTACCAACCGTGTATGCATTTTGGAGAAGGAATTTTTTAATCTGTCAGTGCTTGTGAATTGTGAATATTTGGCACAAAAATGCAGGGAAAATTTTGACGAGGAAAACTATGTGATATATGCTGATAGATAAGTGGGTTGCCAGGCCGAGAAAAAAACAACAACAACCAAACAAATACTGTGGAATGTTCATGGACATTGAAAGTTATAGATTGTTAATAGGGACGTCCATGGGAAGGATATAAGTATGTATGCAGTATATGGATTGACAGAGAGTATGACATAGTGACTGTGTCAAACAGTGTGTTCGATTGTGTGTAGTTTGAGTGTTTTTGAGCGAGCGTAGCATATTTGAGTGTACCTGAGTGTGCATGTGCATGTGTGTGCGGGTGTGTGTATGCTCACGTGAGTGATAGAAAACGAAAGGGGGGAGGGGTGTGTGTGTTAGAGCACGACAGCAGTATGAAGATAGAAACAGAGGGGCTTACAATAGAGATGATTAGACATGCGTGAAAAAAATATTCAAGAGGGGAAACTAGGATACAAAGCGAAATAGCTGGGGCAGAGATGAATAACGGAATACACCATAATATTATGTACATTGGAGTCAGGAAAAGACGGGGACACATTGAGGTAACCAGACAGACGGTTGGAGAGATGAATGTCAAAGGTACCGGTAACGGATAATATGTATTGTGTATTATGAATACGTACTGTATATGAATATGTAGGCTACTGTATATGAATGTACTGTAATCAAGGCACTAAGTTATTACCTCGACAGAATTCATTAAAGAACAAGCGTCAAGCGAAAAATCTATAGGCAATGGGTTAGGAAAAAGAAAATATAAGTTATTAAAAGGACACACACACGCGCACAGAGAGAGAGAGAGAAGAAAAAAAAAAAGAGAGAGAGAGAGAGAGAGAGAGCGTACACATGCACACACACACAATATAGAGAGAGTGAGTCGGATAGATGGTAAAGGAGATTAAGAGAAGATGAGAAAAATAAGAACAATACAGATAAGGTTGAGGAGGCAGGCAGAAGATGCAGGGAGAGAGAGAGAGAGAGAGAGAGAGAGAGCGTACACATGCACACACACAATACAGAGAGAGTGAGTCGGATAGATGGTAAAAGAGATTAAGAGAAAATGAGAAAAATAAGAACAATACAGATAAGGTTGAGGAGGCAGGCAGAAGATACAGGGAGAGAGAGAGAGAGAGAGAGAGAGAGAGAAAGAGAGAGAAAGGGTAAGAAATTCAGAAATGAGTACAGTATAGCGCATGTGTCTTTCATCGCTTTATCGATTAATTAATCGATCAACGTGCACCACTGGCAAAAGGTCTCACCTGCAGGTTTGGGTTAGCCAGAGCTTGCTTGATCTCCAGCGCTCTGATCTCTTCTTTCACTTGCAGCAAGTTGCATTCTTTTTCCCAGATGCCGATGAAGGTTTCTGTAGGCACTCCACGGGCCTGCGCCTCTTGCAACCCCTGTATGAACTCCATCTTCTGGAAGGAGAAACATTTAATACAGATTTAGGTCATGGTTTGGGTTAGACTTTTAGTTTTATACCCCTAGCAACACTGTTAGGCCGTTTAAGAGATCGCGCCAAAATGACCATACAGACTCGATGGAGCCGTAAAAGACCGATTAAACAAACAATAAGAGACGGGTTACTTCGACTCTGCCTATCAACGCCAATGCGGATTGAGAGGAAAACTGTCCGAGCAGAAAAACAAAGATAACTAATCAAACTTAATTGTCCAATGTGGAGCTTGAACTCACATCAGCTGCGCGGAAGTGGGAAGCAAAAAGCCTAACCATTACATTACAGACACCGCTGATGTATACATGTAATATTATACTTAGTATACTCGGGTGGAATGAAGAAAGGGCATAAAAAGCATCTGTGGTAAATACACGTGTCTTTCTATAACGTACACGTAGCTTGTAGTCCAGATCTCATTTCGACTACACCCCCCCACAATGTATAGGCCTAACAACCAAAGTGACTGACAGGATGTAAAATGGTACAGCCATGAATAAATAGATAAAACAAAACAAAGAGTAACTGCTTTTTTGTTTTTTAAAAAGCAATAGCGCCTGTGATAATTTGTTCCGAATTCCGGGAATACTTTGCGGTACGTAGGCCTACGGTGTTTTGAAGCGAAAAGGGTTGAGTTGCCATGAGGTATCAAATTGCTAAAGGTTTTTTTTTCCAAAGGATGGACACATCGCAAATAAGAGTCCACTTGGTAGCCTATTTTTTCAGTTGGTATACCAGTTTTCATCAGCATCAGATTCTAGGGTTAAACATACATTTTGGTAGTCAATGGATTGTACTATTCTTGTCGACAGGAAGGAAGTATAGAGAATCTCGAGATAATCGGGCACATGTCGCCATAGTGTCATTCAAAATGTAGGCCCACGTCCGCGTAATACAAAATGTTCAGAGATAAGATAAGATAAGATAAGATAAGATAATCATTTATTGTCCAGTCACTGGCACATTGGCTTGGTGTTTCATTCA
>JAUKPP010070597.1:0-16311 GCA_032273245.1 Phyllaplysia taylori
GAAGTAGCCCGTCTCTTTAATGACCTTACAGTGTTGCAGGGGACGTAAAACTGGTAACCAAACCAAACCAAACCAACCCAGGCTGAAAGGGATATAATATCTCAGAAGAGAGATGGAGACGTTTGTCCAAACTGGGGATCAACTCCTTTCCTTCTGCGCAATAGCCAAAGAGTCTTACCACTACACCACAAACGCAGAAGCAGACAGCTTGTAGCAGCAGTCCCGATCAGTACTGAGATCACAAATCATCTTGATCGCACAAGGTTTCTACTCCAGTACATGTATGTTTAAAAAAACATTCACAAAAATCTGTGAGATTGTCAATTATTGTACAAATCCCTTTTCTCACAGGGCATTGACACAGGAAGAAAAGAAGCGCAAACTAGAAGAAATGATGGAGGATGCAAAGTGGCGAGAGGAGCAGCGAGCTGGCAATGTGGAAAGATATCGAGAAGAGGATAAAGAGAGGGAGAAGAAGGACAAATTGAAGAAAGGAGGAGCTTTTCTCAGGTAAATATCTTGGGGGGGTGGGGGGGGTAGTCGCACGGAGGTCATGATTTCCTGGGTGCTCTCCAGCTGTTTTATATAATTGCATTTACATAGCCCTTACTCTTAGCCCTTACTCTTTCAACAGTGTTATCATTAAAAGGTTTGAAATATATAAAGAAAAAAACTTAAGAAACTTTTATGTATTAAAAAAGTGCTATGTTCAGGCAATATTTATTTCTTAACAAAGCCCGCCCTCCCCCATGAAGCTGTATTGTGTTCCTCTTATTTGCCAGGGAGGACTAGGCTTACGAAACATTGAATTTATTTGCAAATTCATACAAAGATACGAAACATTGAATTTATTTGCAAATTCATACAAGGAATGTGCAAAATATTCACTCACAGACTTTTCTCAACTTGGCACAATAAATTAATTCATCCACAACTCACAGCAAATTGTCATAATATATTTTTACTAAGTTCTCACATGTAAATCTTTTGGAGGAAGAAACATATAATACGTTGACATGCAAATTATGCCAAGACCATTGCCAATATTCACTTGGCAAGACAGAAAGTTTTCTGGCTTTTTGCTGTGTTTATTTTTCAGTTTAATGTTAAGAGTAAAAAAAATTTAATTCAGTTGTCTCAACCTCTCACCATCTATGTTTGTTCAATGTTGATTTTCTATTTATTGTGAAAGTTAGGATTGTGAATTTTTTTTTTCCGTTTCTGAAACTGTTCAGGCTTTTTTGTTAGCAGCCACTTTGAATGAGACTTGGGCGGACCAAAACATATTTTTAATCCAGTGCTGCACTTCTCACTTGATTACCTTTTTCTCATCTTGATGACTTGTCATATCCTTGTTACTTTTAGTATTGTTTTTATGTCCCTGATTTTGTTGAATGTTTTGCATAAGGGCGAATACTACAAAGCTTGTAGTGGAGTGTTCGCCTCTTTGCAAAAAACCCCAGCAATTTTGTAACCTCAAAGGTTGAGGTTATCTCAGGATGAGTTGATCCTTTTTTCACTCCCCGAGGACATTAATTCATCTGTTGTCCACTGTAATAACTTCATTTCCTTGAAGGTTGCCTGATTTCATGGCATTGAAACATATTCATTAATTCATTGCTTGGTTTGGTTTGGTGACCAGTTTTACATCCCCCGCAACACTGTAAGACGGGCTACCTTAAGCCTGCCTGTCAGGGCCAATCAGGGTTAAGAGGGAAAAAAATCCAGCACAAAAAATGTAGATCGTCCACTCATGGGGTCAAACTCTGATCTTCTACAAAGGGGAAGAACCTAACCATTACACTACAGGGCCTGTTAATAATTTTTTGCATTATATTAATTGATTGTAAAGTGCATAGAGCCTGCTTTCAAGCAGAGATATGTGCTATATAAATTCAGTCATTATTATTATTGTGTAAAGTTGCTTTTGTGTGACGTTATATTTATATGTCTACCTACAGTGGCCTCATGGTGGAGCATGCATCATCAAGTTCTGTGGAGGACAGGCTGAAAAGGAACCGGTACAACATCCAGAGGACTAGAGTTGACCTGGACAAGAACTTTGCAAAGAAATAAAACTTTTGTCAAAAAGGCTGTTCGATCTCTGTTTATCTGCTTAGAAGACTCAATATTGTGACCAAAAGTGGCTACTGAAAAAGGGATCATCCACAGAAGGTAGCAACATTGTTGTAAATAGTGCATCAGCATGAAATCAGTGCAAGGTACATGTTGTAAGCCATTTATCTGATAGGTGTTCATATGTGTGTGTGTATGTACATATGGATGTGTGTGTTGAGGGTATGCATTTGGGTAGGTGTGTGTGTATACTTATGTGTGTGTGTGGGATGTTACTTTGAGGCAACTGTTGGGATGAATGACAAATTGGGAGAGGGGGTAGAGGGAGGGGAGGCTAGAGGGAAATAGGGATTCATTACTAGTTGGGTATGACTTTTCTGCTCGCTTTACTGACTCGATCTGCACTAACTGTTTGTTGACAGAAATAAAAAGCCTGAAATGTTGATTGATTGTTTCACACTTCATTTTTATGAGAAAAACGTTAGCTACATTTTGAGTGTACAAGGTATCCATAAAATTATCCCACACTTATGTGTTATTTAAAAATAACCTAGTAGACTAGAAGATTTGAGCATTGCATCAGACAGTATTGGAACAATGTGGACAATTCTACATGATAAATGTTCAAATTGCTTCTTAGTCTGGCTGCTTTTCACATGCCTATTTCATAGAGTTCACTGGCATCTGTGGTCTATTGGATAGGCTCTTCATCTATCATTTAGAGAGCGGGAGTATGATCCCCATGTTGGACAAACATCTCCATCTTTCTGCTGGGATGTTGTATCTCTCTTAGCCCTGACAAGCAGGATGAAAGTAGCCAGCCTTTAAAATTAATATGACCTTGGTGTTTCAAGGGGTGTAAAACCAAAACCTTTTCCTGCCTAATTGTATGCAATCCTGTGCCTTTACGTAGCCCTATGAACCATATGTACCGGCACTGTGGTTTAATGCTCTTCGCCTGTCATGCGGAAGACCCGAGTTCGATCCCAGTTGCGGACGATCTGCGTTTTCACAGGCAGGATCGAAGTAACCTGTCTCTTAAATGACCTTACAGTGTTGCAGGGGACATAAAACTGGTAACCAAACTGAGCCCTATGTAAACAGTACAATTCCGCTGCAACTTGCCCAGGATATATCCTACTCATACTAAATAGTGTTTGCTCCAGTCCCAGCTCACAAATCTTATAATACCTTGAGAAGCTGTTATACAAGTTGAACATTCCTCCCCTACAACATACACTTGAACAGTTTACCAATTGCTCTTCATGGATTCACAAGTGCTTAAGCTCAATGCATAATGCTAAGCATTACAACAATTTAGCCTTGAATATGACTTAGTGAGTTCACTTTGGTGTAGAAAAAAAAAAAAAGTCAGAGAAGCTGGCATCTCTAAATACCAAGCTGAGTATAAAATCCATCAAATGCCATATTTTAAGAAATCATATATATTTTCATGAAATCGATTGCAAAGACAAGACTCATCTTATGTAAAAAAAAAAAAACTCAGAGCTCTGCGATAAAAATAGTTGTGAGGTTATCAAAATTAAAATCGTTGTCATTTTTAGAGGACAATTTTATAACATATTATTATAGAAAGACTTTTTGTCTGCCCTGTAAATCTAGCGCTTGTTTGATTTTTGCACTCAGCCAGCAAAATACGTCTGCCGCAAATAATTACTGGTTTGGTTTTGGTTCAACACCCCTTGCACACATGAAGGAAAATTTTGGAGGCAAGACTTTAGTTCTCAACGTCCATCTCTGATCAGACTGTTTGGGCCCATAAGAACTCCGAAAAATACTGAGTGGTGAATCACCCAGAATTCTGATTCAAGACTTCTGCTTTCTGAAATGGAACTAGTCTATAATTTACTCTGTAAGTAAGCATATTGCTAAGACTCTTTCTGGTTGTTACTGTGAGTATAAATAGCATAAGTTTTACGATCCTTGCAACACTGTAAGATCATTTTAGAGGTAGGCTACTTGAACCCTGCCTGTCAGGACCAATCCAGACAGAGGGACAAGACAGCAGAGAAGGATGTGGATTCAATGTGGATATCGAACTCCTGACCTCTGCATGATAGGTGGAGAGCTTAACCACTACACCACAGGATAGGCACCAATGATTTTGGTTGTACACCCCTTGTAACACTGTAAGGTCATTTTCAAAGCAGACTACTTTGACTCTACCTGTCAGGGCCAACCCAGCAGAAGGATGGACGTGCATGTACTGGCACTTGATAAAAAATCTTGCAATAGCAATATATACAAGCACCTGGGAATAAATCCTCCTGTACCACCTTGGTCCCACCCCTGTTTTCTCCTCTCTCATGCCTCACTACCTTGTCTCCAGAAAGAAAAGGTAACATGGGCAAAAGAAGCAACCAATGTTTGTGGAGTAATGTTTGGCTCTTTGCCTGTCATCACAAAGGATGAGAGATCTATTCTTGCACTGGTGTCTGTGGTGAACTAGTTAGGCTCTTTGCCAACCATCAGAAGACCCATGTTCGATTCCACATGAGGATGATCTGTGTTTCTCTGCTGGGGTTCATCCCTTTCAGCCTGGGTTGGCCCTGGCAGGCAGGATCAAAGTAGCCCATCTCTTAAATGAAAGTCAGTTGAAAGTGACATAAAACTTATTGGATGAACATCTACATCTTACTATTGGGATGTTGTGTCCATCTCAGCCCAGGTTGGCCCTCACAGGCAGAGTTGAAGTAGAAGTTGCCAGCCTTTATAATGGCTTCCAGTGTTACAAGGGGAGTAAAACCAAAGCAAAAACAAAGAGCGACAAAAGCAAATGAGAAGGAGATAAGATAGTAAGATATAGTACGTTGCTTACCAATACTTACACAAAGAACACTTGAATGTGGATGATTTTTGTTATTTTGTTTATTCATACTCAAATAATTAACATCAAATACTGTGGCAAGACCACGCACAACAAGAAAAGCCAACAGTTACTGCAGATGATAAGAACATCCAAAGCTGTGCAATTCACATAAGATTTTATAATGAGCCAAGGACTTCGAGACTAAGACCTGAAGCCTAGGCAGACATAAAGGGTAACACTCTAAACACAAAGGTGATTTTTAGTTGCTCGATTTCATGGATTCTTTGATGTTTCCTATGCGGGAGTTATTTCTTGACACATCAAAACAACAAAATAAGCATCTGATTAGAGAAATAACCAAATTTTCGTAATCAGCGCATTGAAATTAACAGTCTTCGTGTACACATTCATTGTGTTTTGTGGCTTAGTTTCCACAAAAAATATTATTTTTTCTGCTTCAGGAATTTAGTGGAGCAACTAAAAACCACCTGTGTGCGCTTGACCTGAGGGTCTATTTTTGGGAATCTCAAGTAAAAGGGATAGCTTTACTAACTTACTGGCAAAACAGCTTGAAATTTTACCTTTTCAGCATTTTGCACGTATATATGTCATTGATTAGATATCTTTCTTGTTGCCCTACAAAAGATTTGCTGACAGTAACAGTAACAAAGAAAAGATTAAGCTACATTCGGAAAAGAGTGATGTGGTATCATTTCATGTAAGGCAATGGTAACTTCAACATAGTGCACTGCTGGATCTAGATGTCTACATCTGTTTAAGTTCCAATTCTACACATAAATAAATAAGACTTAGAAGGTTGAGACATTTTTCAGAACTCCAGTTGTTTTTTATTTTCGTTAATGTCCTATTAAAAATGTAATAAATACTGAATCATTACTGAGGTACATGACTTTGTTCATTATAACAAAAACATACTTCAGGTGTTCTCCACTTCCATCTGTCTGTTTAAATTTTGCTTTTACTTGTCCCCTTTTTAAAAAAAAAAAACAATAGGCTCCACAGTGAGGAATGAAAAACCCCATCCGACTCCCAAAACTGAAGTTGCTATTTGTTTCCCACAATTTTGACAAAATAATACATTTGTGCACGAATCAGTCAAGACATAGAAGGAACTGTTTATAATCCATGCAAAGTTCCATCAAGTTGACTTACATTTCAATAAATAGTTTACAATAACATACACTTTTACCAAATCAAGCGCATAGCAAGTCACTTCCACAATGCCCGCAAAAAAAGGAAGAATACAAAACGAAATGAGATGAAAGAAAAAACAAAAATAACCGGAGGTTACGTATGATAATTTGGTATTGCACAAGCTTCTTTACAAAATCTAATGGGGGGAAACTGATGAAAATATATCCTTGTGTACACTGGTTTTGCCCTCTATTGTTAATGATACAACCGCTCAAAGTACATGACATAAGTTGGGTTATGGATAATATGTATAGGTATAGATGTGTGCCAGTTTACAAGGCAAAAATAATACACTGTCAATACTTTTATTTTTTAAACCATTTCCATTATCCTAGTCAAGCAATGAATAGGAACAGATCACACACATGTAGAGTAATACACTAAAGTATTGATGATGCAAGTTTAATGATCACAATCATACATTTTTCAACTGACGAAAAAAAAAACAAGTATGGAAAAGGTACACGTACTTTCATCAATGCAAGAACATAAGTAGGTGTAGTAGATAGTGATTGACAGAAGGGTTGCTTGGCCAACTAAGTAAGAATGTAACATCTCAGAGAACGGTCCTGAGAGAATCAATAAGCTTCATTGTACAAGTAGGCCTACAACTTAATAAATGAAAGACAGTCATTAACAAATCTTCAACTATGTTTAGAATTCCTTTTACATTAATCATGTGAATATATGTGATATATAAATAAATAAAAGTAAAAGACATTTTACCACATAAATATTTGTCCATCTCCTGATTAAAGATCAGTGTGACATAGTGTTACCGAATGCTAATAAAAAAGCAGCGTGTGCGTGTGTGTGAAAAAGAAAGAGTGATTGCTGATGTAGAAGTCAAGGGATCTATGTATGTACAAATTTGTTTTTGCAAAAGTTGTGCATGAATGACAAACTTGCAGTCATGACCGAGAGCTTCTTCAGGTTTTGGTCATACCCCCTTTGTCACACTGTTAGGTAATTTGAGAGGCGGGTTACTTCAACCCTGCCTGTCCAGATCAATCCGTGCTGAGAGGGACACCGATTCCCAACAGAGAGACGGAGATACTCCCGTCCTCTACTTGATAAACGAAGAGCCCAACAATTACACTACAGGTGCCAGGAAGGAGAGCTTCAAGTGTTCACTGCATCCTCCCCCTCCCTAGAAGAATACTTCTCATAATCCTCCTCAATTGACCGTTATTGCATTTTGAGATAAGCACAAGTTTCAAATACGAGCATTAAATTCTGCCACAAAGTAAGTTGTTGAATTTCTGCCATTCCTTTCATATTCACAACCCTTTACTGATCAAATCAGTGGAATGACTCAGGGGCAAAAATGTTCACAACAATGCACTTGTCCCAACCCAAGCAAAGATAATCTATAAAGCCAACATTTGAGCAAAGGAGATGGAAAAAGTTTTAAGAAATACAAAATGATAATCTCGTGTTAAATTGCCCATCTATCGTGCCATGTAAATATTCAAAATTGTAACTTTGATCAATGTACAGTAGCATAGCCTGCACAATACCAAGTTCACACTCGAAGCTCAGTAGCCCACAGAGAGGATGATCTTCGCATCATTATTCAAATTTGACTTGTTCACATCCCTACTTAGGCTAAAACAGCCAAGGCTGGCGCCTTTATAAATAACCCACTTCTTACACATCCCTACTTGCACAAGTCGCATGCATTGTTCTTTCTTCCATTTTTATATTTTGCTTCTATTTCTTGTAATCATTGTACCATACCGGTAATTCTAGACAATTATACAAACAATTGTTTGGAGGTCAATAAGACCCAAAGGGCTAACTCATGAGAAACAAAAGGGATGAACTTGAACATTCATCTTAAATACATCAATTTCAACAGGACCATCCCAACAAATCACTGGTAGCATTTGCACTGTTACTAATGAAAATGATATTATGTATGATGTCACTATATTCATGGTCAACTGTAACAGGCAATAAGCAAAAGGAAATATGAACATCTATATAAAAAAAAGAAAAAAATTTAAAAGAAAAAAAAGAAAGGAATTAGTCCAATCAATAGGAATCACAATTTGTTAAAAAGACATCACAATGGATACAATAAAATGAAAAGGTTGTAGAGCAAAAAAAGATAAAGCTTGCCATGAGAAACAGAACAAACGAGAGTAAACTTAAAGGTTACTAAAGCAAATATTTGGCTTTGGCTTTCTTTTTTCTCATCTCAATACCAAGTCCAAACATAATTGTTCAACATGAAATGAGAATAGAATAGAACGGTACAATTGAATGGTCAACAAAGAACCACAAGTAACAAATTTTTATTTTGTTTGTCAGCTCATAGTAAATATTCATCTCACAATGGGTCACCCTGATCAGGGAATTTAAGAAGCTGGTGTAGTCTATAGTCTCTGCAGACACAAATCTTACATCGTCCTCATCACAGCCACGGTAGTTACAAAAAGAAAAAAAAATTGAGAGACAAAGAACTGTCACTATACAGTAGAACCTGCGTAAGTCCACATTGATGGGACAATTGAAATCACGTTAAGTAAAGGGAAAGTCGACATGTGGGATGTCAATGTAGTAAAAAAAGAAATTCCAAACCGTGTCAACTTAAGCTGAAAGTCAAGTTAGCAGACGTCGAGATATGCGGGTTCTATTGTAATACAAAAGTGAGTAACTTGTTAATTGCTAGGCACTACGAGTCAAGCACTTCACTAACAGGAAACTAAAGCCCTTGTTGACTTTTTTAAAACTACATTTACTTAATTAAGTGTTCATACTGAAACTACTGAAGGACTAAAACATTCCCCAAAATCAGGTTTGAAAGAAACATCGATCACTCAGGGGCAAGCAAAGTAATATTTTTAATAATAAACCTTTTCTGAAACATTCATATCACTACAGAAATCCCTGGAAACTTCAAACTGATTCAAACATGATGGTCCCAAATTTTTTTGAATTATAGCACCTTGTTTTATAACAATATAAAAAATAAGTGTATAAACAAACAAAAGTAGCATTGTTTTAAAAAATAATAAAAAAGAAAATGTTCTTCAGCATTCACATTTCTTTCTTATATAGTGTTACTGCACACACTATGCTCAGGGCAGGCTTCAACTCCCATCAATATTCATCGCAGTGATTAGCATCTGTATGCTGCAAGTGTGGGACGCAGTATTGACAGATGATCGAGTGAATCAACACGACACACCCTTCCACTGTCGTCTTTTCTCCTGATACCAAACCCCACCTAAAAGCATATTGCTTTCTCTGCATAAACTTTAAAATATAATGGTTTTTCTCCCCAAACCCCTTTTGGTCTAAGAGGAGTGGCCTTTCGGTCCCCATATAAATTATAATCGAGCTAATTATGAACTATAATCAAACCATAACCTGAAAAAAAGAAGACACAATAATAAGCATAATTTCTACTTTGCTGAAAAACTTTACTTTACAGGACGTAAGGCTTTGTCAAAAATATCTTGTTTTCAATTTAAAAAACAATTTTCAATAGTAAGTTCATTCTCAAAGAGTTAACATCTGTCCTTTTCCAACGCATTCCTGTCAGTTACTTTTCCTCTTTACTGAGTGACCACATGGGGTCAAGGCTACTGAAGGGATCTGCTGGGTCCGTCGCAGAGCTCTGCAAAGACCCTTGAGCTTGACCAAAGTTAGACTTGGTGATTTTGTTCTTCTTCTTCGAATCTGGTGAGCCAATTGTAAACGTTGCTGGGTCCTGAAGCTGAGCTAGCGACGATGAAAGAGCCGAGGTCGCCTTGGGTGGCAGATCCTGTGTTGGTGTCATGCTCCCTGGGAATGGTCCGGTCAGTCCTTGATTCATGTTGTTTGCGTCGCGGAGGGGAAGATTCTTTGACGTGTGGAGAGAATCTAGATCCGACAGCCCATCCAGAGAGCATGGGCTTGGCTGGTGTGAGGATGGCGTCTGACAAGGTTCCACACTGCCACCCCGATTCTCTCCCACCGCAGTCTGCGCGTCAGGGTACTGCTGTACCACATCAGGCAAACTGCTGTTACTTATTGACGAGACACTCTCTGCTGACCTCCTGCGATCTGGACCTGGATCCGAACCTCCGATGGAGCCTTTGCCCTTTTCGCTGCTGTCGCTGGCTGGGTCTGAGTGAATATGGAACCGACCAACATTTTCACGGATGGTCTGAAGATCCACTGAACCAAGAACAATGTCATCAGGGGCTGCAGTGTGCGGGGTTTGATGCTTAGGCG
The DNA here is from genome assembly GCA_032273245.1 of Phyllaplysia taylori. NCBI lineage: Eukaryota > Metazoa > Mollusca > Gastropoda > Aplysiida > Aplysiidae > Phyllaplysia > Phyllaplysia taylori. The sequence goes on from JAUKPP010070597.1 coordinate 10,349, forward strand.
ATCCACGTTGAGATGATTTCAACTGCTCTGAGAAGTGAGGATTCTTCACTAGAATGCCACCTGAAGGAGAAATGAGAGTAGAAAAATAGACAATGCAGTCATCTTTACTTTGAATACGGGACACAGGGTCCTATCTTTATATCATTCATACTTACATGATTTTTCATAGATATATACAATGTCCAATTTTAGTATGGAGAATATACATTATACGGGAAATGTAGTCCCTTAATGTTGGTTTTGGTTCTACGCCCTATGCAACACTGTAAGTTCATTTCAGAGGCAGGTTACTTCGACTCTGCCCATCACAGCCAACTTTGACCTACAGGGACCCGATATTCCAGCTGAGATGTTTTGGTTTTTGGCTTTACGTCTCTTGCAACACTGTATGGTCATTTAAGGGACGGGCTACTTCAACCCTGCCTGTCAGGGCCAACCTGGGCCGAGAGGGACATTGTCCCAGCAGAAAAAAAACGGAAATATATACTCGATCAAACAAACTACCCAACCCGCACCTCGAACTCACAACCTCTGCGTGACAGACGAAGCACCTAACCATTACACCACAGACGCCGGTCCAGCGGAGAGATAGAGATACTCTATTGCAGAACTGCCACATAGTGGCATCAAAATTCGATCCTCTGGGCAACAGGCAAAGAGCTTAACCATTTCACCACAGACTATGGTAAGTAGAGTTTAATCCGGTCTACTGAAGACCTGCCATTTAATCCTTGGACAACTGGATACACGTCCGTGGGTAGTGGCCCTGAACAAGTATTATACATATCGATGACCCAAAGGGTTATCAATTACATGTGCCATATCTTTTTAGATGGCATTTCGGTTCACTACTGTGCTATTAGAAACTAAAACTTGAACCACAACTTGGGACCCGAGACCATAAAAAGCGTAAAATTGCAGCCAAAGTATGTTGCATCCCATGAGCATACTGGCTCGACACTTTTGAATTTCATATCTCATACCAACTCAGATGACTAGACCAAAAGGCTAAAGCCTATAAAATGACAATTGTATCAACAACAAAAACAACCAAAAAGCAAACAAAAACAAACAAAAATAGCAACTCTCTGGCAGCAGTGTCTCTTACGTTTCTCTAGATACTCTTCAGCCGCGCACAACACCGTCTTGTATCCACACAACAACTGCTCCTTCTTTCCAACAAGGCCACGGCGTTTGGTCAGCATGCGTCGTGCTAAGCCAGGGAGGTCAATCAGTCCATTGCCGTGCAACATTTCTTGCATGGCTGTGTACACCAGTATGAACACACCAGTGCGTCCGACACCCAACCTGCAAACAAGAAAAGTTATTAATAAGGAACGAGTACAAAACATAGAACTAATTACAGTAAATTTTTCTCAACATATAAAATAAAAAATAAAATAAATATCACTTCATTCATCCCTGTTGGGAAATTTGAGGCACAATGGTATCAACATAAAAACATGTGCTCTAACGATGCGAGAATAAATACATGGAACAATAATACATAATACCACAGCATTCACAACAATGTCACGTCTGCCATTGTTGGTTGCCACCTAGCAGCGCCTGTGTGAGCTAGGGTTAACGTGTCTTGTTCAAGGACACACCACAGTGGCCACCCACTCAAAAGCTTCTATCACTCAGCATTGCTTGATCAACTCTGTGTACTTAAGTTCACTAACCACTCAACCACTCTAGATTCCGAAGTCAGAATGTTATTCCATGATAGGAAAGACCAAAAAAACTTGCCAGCTCTAGGTATGGCAGTATAGGAATAGAACCTCATGATCCTACAACTATACTATAATGTACCAGTTGAGGTGACATACTTGACCTGCTCAAGGACATTCTATATGTAATAGTACTAACTATATTATAATAATAATAATAATAATGAGTAGATTTATATAGCGCCCAATCCCCGTGTTGGGCTCTAGGCGCTTTACATTGATAATACAGTCATAGATAATGCATAATTGTTCTCATATAGGAATCATTCATTCATAAACTCACTATAACACACACCACTCTCATGCAGGTATACAAATAGGCTCTCCTTTTCTCTCTCCCGCTCTCTCTCACTCACTCTCTCTCTCTCACACACACAGACACACAAATACACAGGGAGACATACTTACTAAGACGCATGCACAGCATAAGTACATGATAAAGAATGTATACACAACTAAGAAGCCCCCATTTTTTCGTCAGTCTATAAGGCTTACAAATTAAACTACATCGTGAGAAGTTGACACTATTGTAAGGATTCTCTTTTTAGACAGATTATGCACTAGAGATACGACAGCTGACTTCATGTGTGTAAATCTCATTAAAGTTCATTTCCAATTGATCGTTTTTTCGAATCCAAGCCCCTTTTCTCAAATCTATAAAACGCTCAAGTTGAGATTCAGATGAGCTGATCATTATTTCGATCCTCCGACAATATAAACTCATCCGTCATTGACTGTATATATGCTGCTTCAAAGCATTAAGTCACTCACCCACAATGGGCTATAATGGGTTTTGTCAGACTGCGCTGTTGTTTGTAGAAGCTGTGCACCTCTGAGATGAAATGGACGATACTGCTGACATCCTCTGGGAACCCACTGAGGACGAAAAAGACGTGAGCTAAAAATGTACATCAGGGGAAAGAATTTAAAGTTCATTTATTTTACTGTGTTATCCATTGACAATCAAACTGCTAGAGTGAGAGTAAAGAATATAAAAAAAGTCGAGGCTTCTTCTTTCATGTAGTTCTAGAATATGGATATTTTCGCAATCAAATCATACAGGCATAGATTTGAGATAAAAGAATCTAGATATGAAATATGAGTACCAAAATTGAACGTAAACAAAATAAATGAACTTGAGACTGTCACTACTGCACTAAAGTTCAAGGGGTGGGATTGTTAAAGCTCCCATCTGGGAACATGAGGGTATTGAGTCGTAATCATGCTAGTCATCCACCAGGTGTATTTGAAAATGTTCATAATTTCATCTATGTCCTTTTAGCAAATGGGCCTTAAATAAGAGCCCCTAGCTCAAAACCACCATAATATGGTGTTGGAATGGGTCTAGAGTAAAAACCAATTAAAAAATCAAATCATCACTACAAGTTCTGCTAATAGCCATTAAATATGAACCTTTACCTCACTGGCCAATTCTTAAACTGTAGATGAACCACTGTCCGACCTTGCCTCGTCTGTAACGAAATGACATGAACATCTGTTATTTTCCTCATAAAATAATATTTCAGCAAGTCTTGGAAAGAAAGAAATATAAACATACCAGAAAACATTAAATCCAGTGTGGAAACAAAAGATACAGACAGTAGTAGATGATAATCTCAGACTTTCTAACCCCCTCGTACAATCACCGAATGTTTATAATATTTTTGCCCAAAATTTGCCCAATTTATCATATTTTCTGAAAGAAAATTCATATTTTCAGCCCCCAAAAACCAAAAAACTATTTTCTTTTTTCAGACAGAAGCAAAATTTCTTGCTCACCTAATATAGCGACTGGTAGGGGGCCTGGCAGGCTAGTAGAGGGAAGGAGAGCCTGAATTTCCTTTGATTCCTTATTCAGGACCTCTAGGTTTATTAATTATTGTTTTAACTACTGGTGAGACGAAGTCATGTCACGAACTCGTATTTTAATAAAAAAAATACTCATATTCGCGTATTTTCGGCCGCAGCGCATATAAAAATACTCGAAATCATACTAATAGGCAAGTCTGTAATCTCTTATGATGTATTTTCACTGGTAAAACAGATGGTTGGTCAGAGTTGGAACAAATGGATGCCTTTCCATTTTATGTATGGCATGGCCTTCCACTATAAAACATTTTCCAAACATACAAAATCCTTTTCCTCCCTCTTTCCTACATCCTGATGAAAATACGCACAATAAAATGGCATCTTGTTGTTAGCCTATTTGAATTGAAAGCCTGCGTAAACAATTTTTTAAAAACTCATCCATAACAAGTGGAAGATTCATTTGCATTTACGTTGAATCCCAGAATGAGATTTTTTACTAATATGACTACTACTAAAGAAATCACACCTGTGTGTTTTTCAGGTAGATAATACGCTCCACCCAATGTTGCCGGAATTTGACAGACTGCAGGGAGAGGACCACTGTGCCTTGTTCTAGGGGCTTGTCCTTCTCCGTAGGGTAGTAGATAGGAAATTTCTGTTGAGAAAGTCACAAGAAACCAAAAGGTGATTTAATCTGAGAGACGAGTCAAGGTTTTGTACTTTACAGTAAGGACAATTTTAAGCATAAACAAGTACATCACTACATCTTATAACAGTATGTTTTTTTCTGAGAGTGGCAGAATCTATCTCTTGTTGAAAAAGAAATTTACATACTGTAGAATACTGGATTTCCTTTTCATTTCTCTTTTCACAGGCTCTTTGTGTGTTTATTCATAAACAAGTGGGGGTGGGGGGAATTAAATAGGTAAAAGATCAGGTCTCTGAGAAAAGAAATATCGCTTTAATAAGCCTCAACCTGGGTCAGCCTTAATGGGTCGAGTCAAAGTCGTCTGCTCCGTAAATGATCTCAAAGTTTTGCAAGGGGCACAAAACCAGAGCCAAACCCAACAACATACCTTGCCAGTCTCGTACTCGCTGGTGATCTGGACGAGGACCTCAGACCCCTGTTCATAGACCATGGCCCAGAATTCCCCAGCTGTCAGCGACATGGGAGCCTGCGTTGTGATGAACTTGGGACAAGAGGGTGCCAGTTCCTGTTACATGATTAAACAAAACATCATTTAGTGAAGAAAAAAATCCATATGTGAAAAAGGATATGATAAGTCATATCCATGCATTGCCCTCCTATAGATAGAAGTTCAAAAGTACCTCTTTTACAAGACACCCATGTACCCAACATCACAGAGATGCTTCACATGAACAAAGACATTTTCTCACAAACAATTCACTTTACAAAAAAAAAAGTACTAGTAACAGAACTAACCATGCTACATGTTCAATTTGAAACAATTTCTGAAAACTCAGAGGGGACGTCGATGGCCGAGCGGTAGTGCGTCCGTCTACAGATGGGAAGGTCCCGGGTTCATATCCGGGTAGGATCCCCGGGACTTTTTCGGAGTTTTCATGGCTTCGACCTCCTTCCTATCGGAGATGGACGTAAAATTCGGAGGTCCCACCTCATAAATGACCTTACAGATTTGCATAGGGCGTAAAACCATAAACCAAACCAAAACTCAGAGCTGAGCTCACCCTCTCTCACTGCTAAAATAAAACATCTCCGTGGGTAGCATCCAATACAGGAAAAAAAATTTTTAAAGATTTTTATAAACTAGGGGAAAAACGACTTAAAGTGTGCTTTAATATTTCTAAATACGCTGCCAATTTCAAAATTCCTTTATGTACTTATCACAGTCAGCTGTTTCTTACATTGAGCCAACTAGCATTAATGAAGTCATCTTTGGTCGTCGTCAAAATCACTCTAGTCTCATCATCTGAAAGACAGAGATTGAATGCAGATAAGATCATTTGCCTTTTAACAAAACACAGTTCTCAACTTCTTTGGATGAATGATAATATAAATGGTGCCCTCTTTATCAAGAATACCAATGTGCCTTAAAAAAGCTAATAATTTTTTTTTTAAATGAATTAGAAATCTTCAATATAGTCTCATGTTTAGCCAAGATTTCCGTACTCCTTCACCTCTGAAATAAGAAAAAAAATAGCCACAAGAAGATGACTAGGCTACGTGTTCAAGAACTATAAATAGTATTTAATCTCACCAAAAAAAATTATAACTTCATACCTCAGTTTTGGAGACAAACTATGACTTGCATGTAAAGAATTTCTCATGAACATGAACCATTTCCAGAAGACAGATATTTCAAAGTACAGTCCAACCTGCCTTTACGGAAACCTCTCTAAAACGGAAACCTCTCTTAACGGAATCTTCCCGCTCCCCCC
>JAUKPP010070708.1:0-11465 GCA_032273245.1 Phyllaplysia taylori
CTGTTGCGAACTTCGGATGTAGCGATCCTTTTTCTGGTCCCCCAACCACATCGCTACAAGCGTAGTCGACTGTACATGTAGTGCCTAGATCTATGCAAAAGCTTGGACTAGGCTCTAGGAGCAGGCTGTTCTATTCATGAGGAACAAATTTGAGAAGACAGGAAGTTCCTATAACTATGCAAGTTATGAAAGTGATGCGAGCGATTCTAAACAAATGCTCACTTATCTTTGCACAGAAATCGCCCATGTAAAAGAACACACACGGAAATAGCCTATCGCAGTGAGGTTTCAGTAGGTGGGCAAGACATGAAATGGAGAAGGAGTGCAGATGGCCAAGATTAGATCTAGTCATCATTGTCTAAGGCTCTATTTTGATGAGTCCAGCGCTAGCAAGTTCCTAGTTGAACTTTGGAGTAGTCATCTCTGATTTCAACGGCACCCTTGCAGTTAAGCTCCGATCTAACCCTTTCAATCATCCATTGTTATACAGAATGTGTTGTTGGTTTGGCTACATAATAGTAGCCACATTTGGTTTTATTTTGTTTGTTTTCTATTTTTTAGACGAATTCTAGTAAATTGCTGTGTGGCTATTCTTGAAAATTTATTTTATTTCCCTAAAAGTCATAGAGATGACTCAACACAAGTGGAAGGTGTCAATATTTACTCTGGAAGTCATGTAATCATGTTGGCAGCTATGTAGTCTGAATTGTCTGTGCTTGATATCCTCAGAACAAGGAATTTTGCACCTCCCAAGATTTACCCCTCGTGCATAAGTCTTCCAGTCACCTTACATAGTAATCAACCCTAGCCAAGAGCCTGGAACTCCCAACAGACTTAGATGTTAAGGCAGCCCTATTCATGGTGAACAAACACCCCTCCCCAAGACAAGACATTCAATCATAGATCTACAGTTTAATAATAATAATAATAATAATAATGGTATTTCAAGCTCAAGGCGCTTCACAGAAGAGTAAAATAATTCATAGACTTAAAAGACATGGACAATTGTAGAATTAGAAAATAAGTTCTGCTAAAGATTTTTCACTAAGACTCATACATGACACAAATCAATCACGCTCTAAAAACTCATGTACATTAGAAATAGATTATTGGGGGAGGGGGGGGGGGATGAGGCAGGCGTCCCAAGTCAGCCAATCGTCATCACGGGCACTAACTAAAGGCTGAGTCGGGGCCCCCGTCCCACCATTGAAATTGATAGCATACAAAATCAATCACGCTTTGATATGTAATTCATGTTCAGTTAAAAAATATACACTCATTGTAAAAACCAATAGAGCAGGCACATAGACATTCCGTTAAATTCACACAGAGTCGTAATAAACCTTAAAAAGATGTGTCTTAAGCCTCTTTTTAAAAATATCTAAAGTAGAGGAGCATTTTTATTAGAGATGGCAAGCTGTTCCACACGTCAGCTCCAGCAAAAGAAAAAGCACGTTCCCCATATTGTTTAAGCTTAGGTCTTGACTTCTGTAACAAGTTCTTATCAGATGAACGTAGTGATCTTGTGGGGGTGTATGCGCTGACTAGCTCTTTAAGATAAGATGGAAAAGATGCCTCATTGAGGCACTGATAAACATATAGGGCTACCTTATACTGTTTCTAGAATTTACTGGCAGCCAGTGGAGATCTTTTAAAATTGGCTGTACACTTTCTCTTTTTGGTATTCTCTTTACAAGTCTTATTACTATTGTGAACAAATTTGGTAATTAATGAACAACTTAACACTCTTGTGGTTTAAAGCATCCCAATGTTTTATATTCTATACTTAACTACAACTTTTCACACATACAGATACTGAGACAGATGTTGGAGAGAAGCCAGTCCTTGAAACTTTGACGTTCAGCTCTAAGGAGACGGGAGCGGACCAAGCAGAGGGTGGTGAAAAGCCAACAGACTTGCCATGCCCGCAGTGTTCCTATGAATCTGACAGCAAGGAGGACATCCTAGCACATCTAATCCTCACTCACAAGTTTCTCATTGCTGATGTCAACTTTGTTGCCAATCTGTCTGAGTAAGTTATATATTGTTGTTCTTGGGCTTGGTTGTCATTACAAAGATGCATGCATTGTTTCTGAGTAAATAGATATGTCTACTGTACAGGTCTTTTTATATAAGTGTATAATTTTTGTAACTTATTTTTATCACGATGCTGTAATACCTCCTGATGCTGTTGTCATTGGTCCTGTAAAATATTATCATGTTCGGGGAAATTTTGCCCTAGTTTGAAACCTGGATATTCTGTTTTCTTTAAAAAAGTGCACTGGAGAAAGCAGCATGGCATGCGGTTTACACATTTTAAGATTGACATTTTGATCTGACCATTTTAGTACAGCTTGATTTATTCTTTTTATCTCAGCAACTTATGAGGTGTAGAGATAATGTCAGACAGGAGGGAAGCGTGATGTAGGGCGCTTACGACTTACCTCAGTGTTGAAAGTTTTTTTACTCATACTCTTGTTGTTGTTTTTCTATGGTATCATAAAGCCATGTTTGGAGTTGGTGCAAAATTGATTCTTAATTTATTTATTGCTCTTTTCAGCTACCTCAGGTACTGGAAGAAACGGCTGGAAGACAAGCCAATCTCAGAGTTTTGCTCAAAAATCGTCACCAACACTGGCAGCAAAGATGAAGGTGAGACTAAACATTTACATTTATGATTTAAGGCTTAAAACTCATGAAGTCCTTCTTTTTATCCCCTCAGGCTTCATGTTATTCACAGGGTCTTTTTTTTATGTTATATTTTGTTGTGGACTGTACAAATAGATTAGACTGCCTAGTAGTCCAGATAGGTTTCAATGTACCTATAAGTTCAGAATTTTCTTTACAGCATTTTGGTTTGATGTCTGTATTTGAAGGGTATAAATGCAAACCCTTATGTATGTGTAGTTTTAAGGTAAAAGACCATTTGTATGCAAGACGTCTTGTTAATCTCAGTGAAAAAATTCTTAGGGGTCTATAATGTCATATGTCTTGATACATTACAAGAGCACTTTTAAAAATGTACAGCTATCCCAATAGTAACATGCACTGGTGTGGTATTTACAAAAATTTCATAATGACGTTTGTCAGTTTTTGCATCAAAACCTTTCATTAACGTAATGGTTCATGAAATTTCAAAGCAGTGGTCTGGGTTCTGGAGACACAGTTTTATTATAACAGAAGCAATGTATTCTGAGTAGCCATTACAACTTTTAGGTTAATTATGTAATAATTGTGAGCTACCATTTTTATTTTGCCTCTTCAGCACCAAAGGAGGAGTTCTACCTTCTATGTGATGCTCTTCAGGAAGACAAGGAAATTAGAGAATCTCTTCAAAGAAAAAAACTGGTAAGATTGACCTTAGCTTACCTTCAAAATCTTAAACCTTAACTATGGGATTCAAATTCTCAGTAAATGTGTATGGGTGTCAAAAGATTTATACTTGAAAATAAATCCCCAAACTATACTGTACTACCGTACTTTAAGGATTGTTCTTATAATAATATTGACTGCCTCAGCTACATTTTTGTATGTGTAATCATAAGTCACATAATGGAAATCTGAAATTTAACTATTTCTGTTGTTTGCTTAATCTCCCTCTTCGAGAAGTATACATCTTGATGCAATGTCACTCCGTATCACTCCTTTTGATCACAGATGCCTAAATAGGGATTGATTGTTTGATGAAAAATCTGTGAAAAGGAATCTTATTGTTGGATAGTGCTTCAACAACTTTTGAATGAAATATCTGTGATCATTTGATACACTTTGATATTCCAAATAGCTAATTAATATAATATCACAATGTAAATATTAAGGTCAGGCATATTTAGAACATTTTGTTAACTCTCTGTCCCATGTGAACAGGAGGCAGTTCTTGCTCAGCAGCAGAAAGAGAGAGATGAGACCAAGTTCTGCAGGCAGTGTCTCTTCTGCAAGCAGACATTTTGTGGCAACAGGTATCTGATTTATCTTTTTTCTTTTTCTAAATAAAAGTATTGTGAGACACCATGAAATAAGATGTTCTTCAAAATTTAGTAAGTGATCTGTTGTTGTTTTTCACCATTGATTAGTTTTTACATTCAATTTTCTTTGGTTCTGCAACATCTTTATCCATTTGGAAGCAGATTTCATAGTAAATAACATACCAACGGTTGTTTGAAATGATAAGAAACTATTTTTTTTTTGTCAGAAATTAATTTATTCTAGATCATCAAAGAGTATGTTTTGAAATGCTTTTGAGCATTTTCATTTCAAATATATTAAAAAGCTCTCATTTTCCTGGGTCCAATGATATATAGATATTTTAAAAGTGGCATACGTCTCACTTGTGTGCTTATCTTTGAGCAATGACGAAATACTCCTTTTCCCCTGGCAGGGCTGTGTTGTTTGACCACCTACTGAGGGACCACACCTTCCATATGGGCCAGCCTGATAACCTGGGTGAGTGGAAGTGTCATGGTTGCTATGTGAGATGTCAGAATATCATGATTTCATTTCTGAGTTTCTTCTTTCTTGTTTCATTCTGTACATATTTGACAGATTTTCTGCTTTGTCCTGATAAATTTCTTCCTCTCTGTTTCTTTCTATTTTCCTAATTTATATCCGAGCACTGAAATTATCAAATTTTTCTTTCGTAGAACCTTAGTTAAAAACGAACAATTACAATAGTATGATTCTTTAAAATCTTTCCATACTTAATGCTTTGTGGTAGTTTAAGACAGATTCTCATACCACCTCTCTTAGGCTTAAGGGACAGGTGTCTTAAGATTTGAGGAATTTTGCTTTACATTTCACTGCTGCCTTATGATATTGTCATCACTTAGATGGCCGGTAAAACTTACTTGTGATATACCTTTTTGTTTTCAGTGTTCACAAACGAACTCTTCGATCTGATACAGTTTAAGCTGGACAGGTGAGATTCCTTTATATGTTCGTGCGACCTATCTGAATGTGTTGTAAGTCGATATATGGCCATGTCGAGTTATTGGTGACCGAACACACAAAAGCCTGTTTGTTTCCCTTTTAATCAGTGAAAAATTAATCTGCTGATTTGATTAGGCGCTGAGATATTGTTGTGTAAATTTGCTCAACCACAAACCCAATCGAGAACTAAAATGGGAGAAAAACATCTTTTTAGTTAGACAAGATATTCTTGGCATATTGTTCTTAAGCAAATGTGTGTAGAATTTAACACACACAATGGCCAAATTTGGCCATGCATGTGTAATCAGAAAATTCAGATCTGAAAAACAGTTTTAGATACTGCAATATAAAAAAAAATTACTACTGAGCATCCAAATTGACTTTAAAGTGACTTTTTCTCTACTTTTCGTTCTGCGACTTACGACTCATTTGGACGGATTGTAAGACATATAAATATTTGTAGTGACACGCACATACTGGTAATTAACACTTCGTAGTCACACAGGCAGCAGGACAAAGACCCCTATCAGTCATGCGCAGGTAGCCGTGCCGTGATCAGGTTCTCAGGTCTGATGCTTATATGCACCGAGTGACTGTCTTTGTTAACTAAGTTTGGCTCATGTATGCGCCGAGTGACTGCAAAGTGTTAAGATTTGAAGATGAATTTTCATTCATGGTTGGGTTGGGGATTTTGGGGGTGAAAGTAGTATTATGAATTAAAGTTTCAATCCGGCTTTTGATATTTTCTCAGTGTTTGCTATGGCCAAATTCTTTTACTGTGAATGGTAGATTTGCACAGTTTTTCTGTTTGACGTGCCCTTTGTATTCTTTTCTCCTAGAATGATTTCTCCAACCTTTTCCACACTTAAAAATACAACTTTGGTCTCTCATGCCTGTTCTTCAGATATGTTCAAGTTTTATCAAACGCTACGGGCCTTGTGGTGTCATGGTTAAGCTCTTCGCTTATCATGTGGAAGACCTGAGTTCGATCCCTGTGCGGATGATCTGGGTTTTTTTTCTGCTGGGATTTTTTCCCTCTCGGCCAGGCAGGGTCGAAGTAGCCCATCTCTTAAATGACCTTACAATGTTGCAGGGGATGTGAAACTGGTAAACAAACCAAACTTTCTTAAAATGGATGTAGCAAAAGTATTTATATGCAGGGTTGTGTTCACCACATTTTAAAATGAATGCACTACATTTGGACTGCGTTGGTAAAAAATGTAACACACTACTTTTGCACTACTTTTTCATAAATGTAACACAAGGGGGTGGGGGGCTAGAAGTAATACAGACAAGTTGTCACAAAGGCTCTCCAGCGAAAACTAATAACTTAAACAAAAGCTGTCGAAATTTGCGATGGAGAATGCAAGTTGCCCTCTAGCTTTGTTCAATGCTTATCGTTAGTACATGAGTTTTAGGGCTATGAAGAAGGGGATGAATTTAATTTTGGTGGGCGAGAAGTAGTCTCATGCACTTTTTAAAACAATTTTGTCTAGTCAGCTGCTCATGTAACATGCATTCACCCATTTTCCCCCTTCCCATAATATGCCTTTTCCAACAATATTTGGCAAAGCTTGGAAATAGTGCTTATTATGTTTGCTAAGAAAATTGTCTTGGGGCAAGTTGTCACACTTGCTATGAAAGTGAAATATTGGTCTAAGAAAAAAGAAAAAAAACCAAGCAAAAAACAAACAAAAAAATATGTCCAATAGGTCACACCATGGCCAAAGATGTTTGGAAGCCCAAGGGGACCTAAGTTATTAAATATCTTAATGGACGTGATCCTACAGAAATAATAAAAGTGAGGAAAAGAAAATCTTATTCCCTGTGATTCCAGACTGACCGTGAACCAAAACTGACACATGTATTTGTGCTGTTCTTCCAACAACCACGGGTACAGGAACTACTTCAAGGGCCAAACCCAGCGTTGTGTTTGAATTATTCTTATGCAGAGAAAACAATCACACATCACAACCTCAATAAACCGTATACCATAATTTTCATGATGAATGTAAAAGTGAAAAATGTCAGGGTGGGCAAATTATCGACAGGACCCCTGTCTTCTTCAGGCCCATGAAAATGTAGATCTACAGGAGGAGGAGGAGCAGGAGGAGGAAGAGGAGGAGCAACAGCAGGAGGAGGAGGAGCATCGGTAGCAGGAGGAAGAGGAGGAGGAGCAGCAGCAAGAGGTGGAAGAGGAGAGGGAGAGAGAAAGGGACAAGGAGGAGAAGGAGGGGGATAAGAAGAAGAAGAAATTCCGTAGTCCCAAGAAGTTGAAGGGTCAATGTAGGCCTACAAATTACTAATTTCCGCTTTGAAGGGTTAAACTAGACTACAGAGTTTTGCTATATTTTTGCACCATGCACCAATTAGGTCTCAGACGAATAATCAAGAATGAGCTGAAAAGTGAGCATGCAAAATTAACAGCTACCATAGGGCCTTATAGACAATAGACTGGGTCTAGCATCTGTATCTTGATCATATTGTCGGGCTATTTACCTGGACATGATGCTTCAGATTCGATGCTGTGTTGCCGTAAGTTGAATAGGCCTATTTCTTGAAGCACTCTTAGCACTTGAATAATAAGCCTAATTTTGCAGGTTGTCCCCTTTTTCAGATAATTCGAAATAAAAAAAAAATGAATTTTAAACAGTCAGTAAACATTACGGGCAGGTAATTTGTTGCACTTCTACTTAAACAGAGTTTTCTGCAGCTGCCATTTTTTTCTCCTTTCCTTTCTTTCTTTTTGTTTTTGGTCACACTTGTTGGAAAACAAACCTGTGAAGCAATGCAAAATTAAACTGATTAAAAAGAAAACGCTCCACGCAACTGGCATCGGTCCATAAATATTGACATTGGTATATAATCCTCAAAATCATCTGGTTATGCTCGCTGGGTTTAGAGAGGTAAGCTCGTTTCGCTATTTTGTTGGAGTGTTTTGGTTTCTTTATTAATAAAAAAATGTCTATTCTGGCCAAAAAGTAATGCAAGTTTTGCATTACTTTACTCTGATTTTTTGTAATACGATACGTTTGTTTGTTACTTTAGCACAACCCTGTTTATATGTAATGTCAAGACTTGGAATTTTTTCTATCGTGTCCAGCCAACTGTGTCTATTCTGTGAAAAGTCTTTCAAAGACAAGCCCAGCCTCCGGGAACACATGAGAAAGAAGCAGCATCGCAAAATCAACCCCAAGAACAAAGAATATGACCGTTTCTACATCATCAATTACATGGTAAGATTTTCTGTAGTTAGGGAATTATTTTTGTGTTCTGTAGAATTCTTGCCTCAATGGGAGTTATGATGTTTCGTTTGGAAACATACAGTAGGCTTATAGTCCTGGTTGAGGCGACACAGAAAACTTGCTGAAAACTGATCGGCATCTGTTGTGTAATGTTTAGGCTCTTGACCTTTCACACAGAGGACGGGAATCTAACACACCTCTTGCTAGAAGCCCATCCGGCCTTGACCCTGACCTCCCCCTTCTCTGATTGGCTCGTTTGGAGCAACTGTTGAATGATAATAAAACACGAACTGTTGCGTGTCCTGCGAAAATGATTAATTGGCATATGAACGCGGGAAACCTGGCCCTGTCCTGGTCGTTTGTTGATTTTTGTGTGTTGAATCGCATCGTGCACAATGCCCATTACTGTGTTACAAGGGGCATAAGACCAGTGCTAAAACAAATCATGACTGAAATGATATTGCAGTGTAAATAGTGCTCTAGCACCTAGAATAAAGGCAAACTCCAATTTTCTATGACATTTGAATGAGGAGTTCTGTAGACAATAAATGTGTTAATTTGTGTCATTTTATCGCAGGAAATGGGTAAGAACTGGGAGAGCTTGCAGTCGGAGGACAATCGTCTTGTTAAAACCAATGACAAGCCATCAGATGAAGAGGAGTAAGTACCTATGTCTTGGAGTTTCTTGTTGTACCTAGGCAGTTCTTTCCCTTGTTTGCATTGTTTGTGTCTTTGTCAGTGAATTTTGGGAGTCTTAGGACATACAAGGGCTGTCCCCACAGAAAACTGGAAAAGAGATATAAAATCCACCATTTAAGAGGTAGAGTGACAAAACTCTCACACAAGGTACCTTGAGAATGAAAAAAATTGAATAAGTTTTCAAGATACATGTATAGCCATTTTCCGGTTTTCTGTGGGACAACCCTCGTAGAATCGACTGTGTAGATTAGAAACTTAAACCATGAAACACTTTCCTGAGGATGTTCTCCATACTTGTTCTTGCTATTATCTTTCCAGATTAGGTGATATTTGAATTATAACAATACAAATGAGCTGGTTTTAACCTGTGAAGACTATTTTGAAGCTTCTACACTTTCATGTCCATAAAATTTAAATATTTCTCTTTCAAGGCCACACATCCTCTGGGTCCTTTGGTATGGTCTTTTTCATGCGCAGCTCTCTTAGTGTTTGTTACATTACTATTACGCCTATCTATGAGTACTGTAAAACTCAACCAATAAAGAGACATTCATCTTTGTTTCAGCGAGTGGTCTGGATGGAATGATGAGTCTGAGCCTAAAGTCGTCTGTCTGTTCTGTGACTTTGCCTGCACCAACCAAGCTGACCTGCAGTCACACATGAAAGTGAGCAGTATACTTTTTTTTATTATTTTAAATTGTCAACTTAGTTGACCTCCAAAAAGTGTTTGGGATTAATACATTATTTTTTGTTGTACATCACAGCATTGGTATCCTTGTTGTTGTTGCTATTCTTTGATTTATTCATACGTCTGTGTAGGAAGCAGGTCTGTTGTGGTCTGCTCCTTTTCACCTTTCTAAATGTTTCCATTGTCTGATCTATTTTCTGGGGCTAACATAACCTTACAGTGTCAAAAGTCCTGTAAAACCTCAACAACAAGCAAACAATTGGCTGACGCAGCACTCAAATGGTGACCCTCCGCGAAACTGAAGCCTGCTTGAGGGCTTAAGTAAAAGCCAAAACAAAAAGAGGCTGAAACAGCTGAGGCTAACACTTCTATAAATAACCCACTCCTTACTACTACTACTAACAAGCAAGCAATCTGTGGAAGTTCTCCAAAGCTTACAAAAAATACACATCTATTTATTTCTTTGTTACAATTTTTATTGCTGTTCTGTCATCATTATCTTGTTTTTCTTTTATTGCGTTTGTCAAACCGGCACATGTGGTGTAATAGTTAGGCGCTTCACCTATCATGCAGAGGACGTGAGTTCGAGCCCCTTGTGAGGCAGTTTGTTTGATCAAGTATATCTCCATTTTTCTGCTGGGACAATGTCCCTCTCAGCTCGGGTTGGCCCTGACAGGCAGGGTCGAAGAAGCCCGTACCTGAAATGACCTTACAGTGTTGCAAGGGGCGTTCAGCCAAAACTATACTAAACCAGTGTTTGTCAACAATTTTTTTCAGATAGGTTTATTATAGTTTTAGAGGCAGTCAATTGTTGTGCCATTGTATTGTAACAGTAACATGAAATTTTGTACTTGGATCAATAAAGTTGAGATTTTATCTTTTTTTGTTTGTAGAGCCGAAAAGCCGGCTGAAGTGGATTGATAAGTTTTCAAAAGCAAAAGTTTTGAATGGTGTGCGTATTAATTACATAAGTGATATTAAAAGTGGATTATGAATCAAAATATCAAATTGCAATATTAGTTGTTAAGTTTGGAGTGAGAGTAAAGTGGGACTAGTTTTTTTCCTACGTTCATTGCGAACATGAATCCAGCCCTGCCCTTACAATGTGCTGACTGTATGATCTTTCTACAGGAAAAACACAGCTTTGATCTGCAAGGTGTGAACCAAAAGCTTCAACTCAACTTCTACCAAAAGGTCAAACTAATCAACTACATCCGCAGACAGGTTAGTCCACGGACTGTTTATAGTACGGGGATAGGCGTACTGGTGTCTATGGTGCAATGGTCAGATTTTTTGCCAGTGGATGCTTGGTTCGGTGCTCTGATATGGTTTGCTTCTTTCTGTTTTACTTCAGCAGAGGGCGGATAACCTGACAAACTCGCTTATCCATTTCTCTAGGGTGGGCACCGAATTTTTAATTTACTTTATGTATTGATAGACCAACAATCCTCTGTTCTGACTCCCAACATAGGGAAAGAGGGTATGAAACTGTTTGTTCATTAGAAAATAATGTTTGATAATTCAACATTTATTTTAGAATTTTTTAAAGGTACAGTACAACTTGAGGTTAGTTAAACTATAAAAGTCGGCGTCACTCTCATTTTTATTGTCAAAGGAGGAGAAGAATGAAATCTATAGAAAGAAAGAAGGTTTGCTTTTTTTGTTAAAATTGGTGGAAGGTCATTTACTTATTGACTTTGACTCCTGTTGATCATTCTGCTCTGTTCCAGGTGTATCACAAAACTTGCTATGGCTGTCAAGAGACCTTCACAGAGAAAGAAGAACTTTTGAGTCACTTCAACGAGAACAACGAGCACATTCAGAAAATACCAGCTTCCACTGTGTGGGACCAACCTCAGTAAGTTTGTGGTTTTGGGGGGGGGGGGGGGATAGGGTGGAAAATAAAA
>JAUKPP010070819.1:0-16308 GCA_032273245.1 Phyllaplysia taylori
TGGATTCTATGAGGAAGAGGGACAGTGGGCAGATCAATCCAGACGAACCGCCTGCCCGTGACCCACCTTGTCAATTTGCCCTCTCGATCCCTCGCCTTTTCCCACAGCAGCGGTGAGCTATGCAAACCAGTTACTTTTACTTTTATGTTAAGTATGCTTCAGGTTCCACACATTTAGGCGTTATTTATTGGTGAAGATATTCTTGAAACACTTACTGAAAATCACTGGCTTTTTATCTCATGTTCACAGAAAAGGAAGAAACTGAAGTCTATTCTGAGTAAGAAAATTCCAACCATAACGATGGAGAAAAACGTTCCTGTCAAAGCAGAGTGCGTGTATGTCATCAACCTCATGGAATTCTACATTCAACTCAGCTCGTACATCGATGAGGCAAGGAATGTCACACTGGCTCTCAAGGCTCGAGTCGAGTCTGACCCACAACCGGTCACCTCGGTTGATGTTGGCAACTATGTTGCCAGCAGGTTTTCCCAGGATGATGAGGCCATCTGGTATCGGTGTAGAGTGGAGAGCGTGAGTGGTGACACCTGTGTGCTCTGCTTTGTCGACTACGGCAATTTTGAAGAGTGCAAAGTAAAGGACATGATGCATTTAAGTGAGGAAGACTTTGCAGTGCCGGCCTGTACTGTCAGATGCTGCATGCGAGGCTGCACTGAGGAAAACTCGGACTTGAGTCAAATCCTGACCCTCAGTGAGGTGAGCTCTGTGAACATTATTTATACAGTGCAATCTCACAACAAAAAACTATCAAGGAACTGACAAACCATATCATGATGTAGCCACAGGCAAATTCTGGCTTTGACTTTGACCATCCTGCTACTTAGCATTTGGGGCTGGAGAATACATCCACTGCAGCTATAGTGTCATAAACTCAGAAAATGTTGTTGTCGGATTGCCCCTTTTTTTTTTTTTTTTTTTTTTTTTTTTTTTTTTTTACTGTTGTTTAACTATGTCAATGTGTGCATGACCTGGAGACTGAAACTTTAGAGATACAATTTCACAGAGATTAAATTTTTGTGGTCATTGCAATTTTGAAGAACAAATCATTGCATCTCTACAATGACTTTCTAAAACAGTTGATCCCCGCGGTACACAAATCCAAGAAAAGCACAATCTAATTTTTGTGTTTTGCGATCAAAGTAGAAAGAGTAAGAAATCTTGACTACAACATTTTATTGGCAACATTTTTGTCTATTGTATGCCTGTTGGATTAGAAGTACAACTCCTGTATGATTTGGTGGATAGAGCCTAATGACAAATTATATTTTCAACTATTTGGTTCAAATGTCAAGCATGGCCAGAAGATGAGTTCTGCCTTGAGTTCTGTGAGCATTATGTATTGACATGTAACATTCTCAAATAGTAATGAACAATGATTTGTACTATTATTCCTTGTTAATACTTTTATGTTTGGTTTGATTTTTTTTTTTCTAGAAATAAGTTTTTATTTTACCTGATTTCTCCTGTCATTTTTATAATTTGAAACTCATTGTGTTACTATAATAATTTGTTAAATTCATTATTATTTTGATAGTTTGTAATGGAAAAAAAAAGGGCTGTCGGATATTAGCTTTAGAATTCTGCCAGTGGAAATAGCCTAGCTGCATTTGTTTTTTTAATATTTTTTACTCCTGGTTACAATTTTATCGGAGCCAAGTTTGAGTATTTCCTCTTTACTTAGTAAGCAGCACAACTAAATAATCTCTGTGTCAAGGTTTTGAAGGTAAAAGAATGACACAACTGACTGTATGCTTAGTACATAATATAGCTTAACATTTTACCCACATCTCTCCCTCAGATGGATAAAGTGATAGTGCTGGAGCAAACTGACAGTATCTGTACTGTTGATGTCCTAGACAGTCAAGACAATTGCATCAACAAACAGTTCATAAAAGCCCCAGTCTCACAGAGTCCCTCAGAAAAGTTGAAAGCTCCTGCAGTGGTAAGTCTGGATTAAAAAATTTAAACAGATGCTGATGCAATTGGAAGCACTGTGTTGTGCATAGTAGTATGAAACATTTCAGACTTGATGAAATTGCAAATCCCTTACATTTGTTGACATTCTGATTGATGTAGAAGAGAACATTTTAGAGAGAAGAAGACAAACGGGGTTATAAACGGAGGTCCTGTCTCTTTGTCTCATATCACGAGTAAATCTTTCTTAATTCAAAGTCTTGATCTGTTACTGCAAAATTTTTGTCCAGTTTAAAGCATGCTCAAGCTCATTTGATAAACCCATATGAAAAGATATGAGATATTTGTCTCCTCAGTCATTACCCAAAAAATCTCCAGTGCCAGAACCGGCGTCAGCAAGACCTCAACTGACATATGCGTCTCTCCCAGAGGGTGAGGAAGGTGTTCCTGTGATGGTCACCTCAGCTGAGTCGTGTTCAGAGGTGTACGTGGTCAGCAGCCTCCAAGTGATGGAACAGCTAGAGCTCATGCAGACCCTGAACGAAGTGGCAGACCTCTTACCTGCCCTGTCCAAGCCTAGTGTTGGGGTTCTGTGCGCTGCCCGCTTCAGCAAAGACCAGAGCTGGTACCGTGCCTGTGTGCAGGGGATGCACACAGCTGACAAGTGCCTCGTTCAGTTTGTGGATTATGGTAATTCTGAGGAGACGTCTGTGTCAGAACTCCGGGAGCTGGACCAAGCACTAGCAACATTGCCGGCCCAGGCAATTCGCTGCTGCCTACAGGTAGGTAACCTTCATTCAAGCCAGCAGTGGGAATCCTCATGATTTTTTTTTTTAATCCTGAGAACTTTGTTAAAATTGTACTATACAGTCGAACCTGCCCTAGCAACCACCTGTGCAAATGACCCCTTCCTACTTCTACCATCGCATCTTTTCTACATAATGACACTGTCCAAGATGACCACCTGTCCAACGCAACCGCGACCACCCTATTTTACTGACCA
This sequence comes from Phyllaplysia taylori, assembly GCA_032273245.1. Taxonomy (NCBI): domain Eukaryota; kingdom Metazoa; phylum Mollusca; class Gastropoda; order Aplysiida; family Aplysiidae; genus Phyllaplysia; species Phyllaplysia taylori. The sequence continues at coordinate 2,936 of JAUKPP010070819.1, forward strand.
ACAGCCACAAAAACCTTCTCATGACGACCATTTGATTCTCTTTTCACCTGACACATTGCCATAATCATGGCCGCCTATGACTGTGGACTTGTGAAGAGTCCTTGTCCTTGCCGCCAGTACCCTTTCTTTCCACCTATTGCTGTTACATGTTTAGCCCCTCCTACAATTTTTACACTCGCTGACCAGCACTGAGCATTGGCAAGGTTAGGGCTTACCTGTGTTGATCATTGGGTAATTAATTTTCAGCTGTGGATGAATATGGCAAGTGACCATCTTAATCCATTCACTTGTTGTTATTAGCCCTCCCATAATTCACAACATTGATACATGAACTATATTTGTATTACATCATATATTGGCATAAACTTGCACATTGGAAGCTTTGATTTTTGTCGGCTAGACTTGATAACATGATTATATTCGGTTCTACTATACAGGGTGTCCCAAAAGTCGCGTACCACCCTGAAAACTTGTCTTCCTAAAAGTTGCACAGCAAAAGATTACCTATGGAACACCCAGGACGGTTTTCTTGAGAGAGTCAATACTTGTTTTCTTGCTGAGTGAGCTCAATTCAAGTATTTTATGATTCTTGATTGAGACTAACTTCAGCCAAGCTGTTATGAAAACAAGTATGATACAAGACTTGTGGATGGCATCCGATATTTTTATTTATCCCAAGGGTCATGAGAAAGGACTCTCAGAAAAGAAAGGGTTGGATGACAAGACTCTACAGCACCTTCAGGGTGAACTGCTGGAGAAAGCGGTGACAGTGCAGGTCGTGGAACACAAAGCTGGAGTCTACATCGTCCGCATGGAGAATGAACACGGAGAGTGTATCAGTGGAAAATTTGCAGTATGTTGACTTTTTTAAAGTGCTAGATTCTACTTTAGAATATTTGTTTGGAAGACAAGTTAACATATCCTGAATGGAACATGGTCTGTTGTACTAAGAAAGAAAATAAGAGCCTCTCATTAATTATAAGATTACTGTTTTGCGATGTAGTGTTGTGGCAAAGCAAGCTTCAATGTTGTGTTATGAGTGGTTGGCAAACACTATGATGTGGTCTGCCCCTTACACTTTTCTAACTGCCATTATTGTCCAAATCTACTCCTCATTGAAGTGATTGTATAGTGTCACTGGAGCCAGAAAGTTCTAATAAAATAAACACACAACCAATATTTTTTTTATTCCAGCCCCAGCCTGACCCTTCAGCCCCAGCATCTGTACCAACACAAGAAGATCTCATCATTGAGATGCCTCCTGACAGGGAATTCGATGCCCACATCTGTACCCTGGACAGTCTCGCTGACTTTTACTGTATGAGAATAGAAGGTATGTGATTGGCAATATCATTTGAATTGCACAGACTAGAGGTTTATGAGTTGTAGGGGGAGGGGAGTTGTTGTGCCTTTACCTCTTAAAGCATTTTTTAAGTTTAAAAGAAGAAAAAATTTTTTTTTGTTGCTAGCTATTTTGTCTGGCATTACAAAAGCAGTGCAAAGACTGGTCAGCTGTATATTGTGACAGGGTGTAACATTTAGGTGGTGTTGCAACATGTTTTATGAGTGGCAGCACGTTAACTTGTTTTCCAATGCATCTTTTTATCACACAATTTTTCCACAGGAGCAATATTATCTCATCTTAGGTAACCATGTTGCTGATATAACATTGGAGAGGTATAAAGACCTTAAAAATCGAATAAACAAATGAACAATCATGTCTCGTTTCAGTTGTTGCGTTTATTCTTCTTAGTAAATAAAATTTTTCAATATTTTTTGTAAATTCAAATGTCCGTCTTTGCCCAACGAAAGTGCATCAGTGGTGTAAAGCTTAGGCTCTTCGCCTGTCGCTTTGAAGACCTGAGTTCAATCCCATGTGGAGACAAGCATCTGAGTCTTCCTGCTGGGATCCATCCCTCTTGGCCTGGGTTGGCCTTGACAGGCAGAATCTAAGTAGCCTTATAGTGTTGCAAGGGATATAAAACTAGAAACTAAACCAAAAACCCTCAGTTGCTTCATTTATCCTTCTTTACAAATAAAATCTTTTATCTATCTTGATAAATTCAAATGTTGTCTATTTGTGTCCAGATTTGTCCCAGGTTGTGGCTCTGTCAGAGCAACTCAGGCAAGACATCAGCAGCATTGATCCCAGTGACTGTCCCAGCAAGCCAGTTGTTGGAGGGATCTATGCCTGCCAGTTTGAGGACACTTGGTACAGATGTCAAGTTTGTGAGGTAAGTGCTTTTCTTTTCGATGGCACTAACAATATACTGTAGTGTAGGGTCATTCTAGTGCTAGTATGTAGATTATATGACTGATATAGCAATATTTTGGGAAAAGTAGAAGCAGCAGACCACACCAAAATACCCACCAAACTCTTGATGAATAATGCACAGGAGCTCAAATATTTCAGATGTTACTGTTTTTAGGATTTATGTGTGGTCACTTTGTGTTCTTGTAGGGTCTGATTTTGTTTTGTGGTGTTACTGTTGCCTTCATGTGGCTGATTGTTTAGCAAAGAGGCAAATATCCCACCAAAGTCCTTGTACTATTCGCCTTTATGCAAAACAACCAATGATATGCTTCATGGCAACCTGCATATCCCAATGGTGTTTGTGATTCTTTAAAAACACAAAGGCATGTTGGCCAGTTGCTGCCATTTTAGTCAATCCCCAGGCAATTGCCACTCTCAATAGAGCCGTCCCAAACTCATAAAATAGCAGTTTTCACATTCTGAGGGGGGCAGATCTTTATGCCTCTAGGCACTGCAATAGAAAATAACCCTGGGTTTTACTAGTTTAAATATAGAATATGGGACTGAATATTTATGGATCAGGGCAATCAATTGGTTTTTATCATGCCACCAAATTTATGCAAGGGAGTGGTTCGAGTTAAATTGCTAAATTACGAAGAATAGCTGGGAGTGAAGCAGTAACCATTTGAAGAGTATTGTTAAGGAAATATACTTGTGTTTGAAAATTTTCTTGTAGAAAGTTGAATTTATCATGCCTAGTTCTAAAATCACTTCCTTTTCCTTAAAATCCTCTTTCAATCAGGCTAAAGAATCAAAAGTGTTCATCAAGTACATAGACTTTGGAAATTCAGAGGAGAGAGACGCAAAGGATCTACGCATGTTGTCTCCAGACCACATGGTCTTGCCAGTCTATCTGAACCGGTGCAAATTACATGGTAAGAATCTGATAAATAGGAATAGTTTTTTTTTCAACTTTAAAATCTTTTATGCTTGAGGCTCTTTCTTTTTTTTCTTTTTTTTTTTACCTTTGTTGACTGTCTCGTTGGGATGCTATCAACATTTTGGCATAGATATAGATGCTAGTGCATTACACCTACCTTCTGAGCTCAACTACTTATAGCCCAGATGTAATGACTAATAGAATATCTATAGACTCTTGAGGTCTAATTCATCATATGATAAATCATTTTAAATCAGGTTCTGACTATTTTCATAAGATATTATATATCAGTAATGACGCAATTGTGTAGTAATGATTAGTAGTTGCACGAATGCCCATCGAGATGTCTACGATAATCCAACTTCAAAGTTTTGTTAATATCCTGCTGTCAGATATTCAGCAAAAAGGTTTGTAACAAGTCAAGACAGGCATTGTGCATTCAGTTGATACTAAAACCTTATGGTATGAAGATAACCAACACACTTCTTTTTTATACACCCTGTATTTACAAGGATTTTTATTATACAATACTTAAGCGACAGGTTTGCTAAATGTACATTTTTCTGACATTTTCAGGAGTAGAGCCAGCCGAAGGCCTTTCCTGGACAAGTGGTGACCTTCTGACCTATGGCAGCATCCTGAGGAACCAGTCCATCCATCTGAGAGTGGAAGGCGAGGAGTCTGACCGCCTGCTTGTGTCTGTGACTGTGCGGCAGGAGGACACAGAAGTGGACATTGCATCAGACCTTATCTCCATTGATGTCGCTAGGCCCGTGAAAGAACCTCAGGTACAGTATAAACTCTCCACCCATGGTTTATTTGAGTTGTCATGGTTCAAATGCAAGAACTGATCTAAACTATCCATTTTTATTTTATTTAGATAAGGGCTCACTGTACTCGAAGGCACTTGTGTCTGTGGTGTAATGGTTAGGCTCCTTGCCTATCATGCAGAAGACCTAAGTTAGATTCCCACTTGAGGACAAGCATCTGTACTTTTCTGCTGGGATCAAGTAGCCCGTCTCTTAAATGACCTCATAGTGTTGCGAAGAGATGTAAAACTAGAAAAACCAAGCCAAAGTAATTCAAGACCCTATGTTAATCCAAATAATAATCATATTTGGAGAATTTACAGGGTTGTAGAGGTCATTGTGCAAAAACAGTGATTGGCTATCCCAACAGTACCATGTGCTGGTTTTATTTATGAAAGTCAGAAAAAGTTTGGTAGGTTGTTTTTTTATAACCAAACCCGTCATATTTTTGGATTTGTTAATTGATTATAAAGTGTTCAGACACTGTATAAATATTGTTTATTTCGATTAGTGCTTCTGATGTTATTTTTTAAGAAATTTTATAATTTCTTCTAATTGTATTGTTTTACTTGGACTCCATTTTGTGGCTGCAGTTGAGGCAGTCAGCCAGCTCAAGTTGTAAAGCTATCATACTGGAATTCAGATGTATGTTTATCCTGTTATAGAGTTTTTTGGGCTCTTCCTTTTTCTTCAACTGCACCAATGGTGTTTTCAAGGTTTTCACTTTTGTTTGATGTAGGCAAATGCCTGGTTATCGGCTCCCTAAAAAGGTTCCATGCTGTTTGAATTTTGATTTTCAAGAGTAAAGGCACAGCCTTTGACTTTGACTGTTGTCTTGAAGGTCATTAAAATGTCTTACAAAAATGCCCAAGATATATACGTATATATTTATAGATGTACCCATCTTTACTTACAGTGATGTTGGGTTCTCTGTTTCAAAGTTTCACCCAGAGGCTTTAAGTTATTATACCCAAGCAACCACCGTTTGAATGTGACCTAACAAAATATTTATGAACTTTCCCCTCTCCATTTTGCAGGTACCACCATCCACAGTTCCTGGCAGCAAAGCATCACCAAGTCCTAGGTCAGAGGTTGCTGCATCTGTTGCTCAGAGACCGGCTGAGGAGGAGGAGGAGGATGATGAGGAAGAGCGAGAGCTGCAGAGACAAATTGAGGAGCTGCAGAGAAAGTTGAAGATGAAGAAAGGCCTTTAAATTTCATTGAGAATATTTTTATTATGATTTTGCACAAGACAACCCATTTCAAGAAAATACTTGCATTATGTTCTGGAACGCACCCTGGGTAGGTGCATAGCCTGCGTGATGGTTTTATTTTATTATTTCCTTTAATGTTTTAGCTCTGTTTCTGCCTGTATTTCCATGTTTGTGGAATCAAGATCAAGGTGTACAAGTGTGAGAGAGTTAACATCATGCTGGCTTTCAAATTGTTCAGTTTTGTTTCAGATCCTTAATGTTGCAGTGGTGCTTTCAGTGTGGACAAAGCTGCAATTTGGAAGAAGATCATATTTGATTAACCAGTTAGTTAAAGCAAACATCTATGCAACTGACTATTTACCACTACTCCGCTTGACACTTTCCTTTACATTGTCACATGCTCAAGATGATTACCAGGGACCAGGGGTACTTTCCTGCAAAGGTTTTAAGTGTATGTCCTTTCCAGGGAAATATTTCATGCCTAGCACAGCACTCGCAGACACATTCTGTGTTAGACTAGTCCATAACCTATGTGAAAACATTTTGGGGTTTTGTTTTATTTCGTTAAGTGAAAAAATACACACTATACTTAGCGGCGTCTGTGATGTAATAATTAGGTATGTGGTCATCACGCGGACAGGAGTTCAGGGCTCACGTAGCGTAGATTTTTTATGGAGTATCTCTATCTCTCTTTTTGGGTGTAGTGTCCCTCTCAGCACTGATTAGCCCTAATGTGCAGGGTTGGAAGTAGCCTGCTTCTTTAATGGCCCTGTAGTGTTGCAATCAGTGTAAAACCTAAAACCAATGCAATAACTGGGAAAATATTCATGTCAGGACATAAAATAAATAAAAAATAAATAAATAAACAACTTTATTCATTCTCATGGGGAAATTTGGGTTACAACATCGTGCATACATGTACAAACATCAAACCACAAGATCTCTAACAATTCTAACATTGAATATCCATTGACACGGTACATACTTGAATGACACGATAATTTCATTCACATTCTCTAACTCCATTTATTCGCACGTTGTTGCTGGTCGCCACACCGCAGTGGCCATCCATTTAAACGGTAGCGACATCGAGAGTTGCTTGACATTTCTAGTGAGCTAGAGCTCACTAACCACTCGACCACTGGTCCCCATTCAAGCTGGCTGATGAGAGATTCTAAAAATCAGAGGTTTTAAAGGAAAACTTGAGAACTGAAGGGGCCCACTTACAAGCATTCAAACACCAACATGCTGACAAGATCTTTTGCTAGATACCCATTTACACCTGGGTGAAGTGAGGAAAATTCTAAGGACACAATAATGGACCCAAGGTGGGATTCGAACTCTGCTATGACATCAGCTTTGAGCATACTCATGCTGTTGGTTGGTTTTGTTTGCCACCCCTTCCAATATTGCAATGTCGCAAAGAAGGACTTCTAATTTTATAAATCATCCCCGATTGAATGGGGTTCAGTTATTAAAACTCGGGAAAAGATCCCAGTGAATCACATTTGATTCGAATGTGGGCCCTTGTTTTCTATAACCTTTCTACCATAGAAGCCTTTGTGTAGTTGTGAAAAACATGTGTATGATAACCACAAACATAATGCTGGTCAAACAATATCGTGATACATCACCAGATTATTTAGAAGCCAAAGATTATAATTTGTTGGATTGTGTTCGCCCAGATTTTATGTTTCCTCTCATAAGTTACCATTATTTTTGCTCAAACTTTTGAGGTGAGATTAGCACTATCATCAGTGTCAGCAATCTTTATTCACATGTATTCTGCTCTGTTTGTCTACCAAATTACATGGTTATTGAACAACGCCATTAAAGAAAGGTTCTGCGCTATGTGCCACATACTACAAAATTCAAAGACAACCGAATGATTTTGTGTTTTTTAAACTTTTTGATTGGATTGATAGAGCTGAGGAGAAAGTTCTGTTAAGATTTGATGAACTTCTTTTTCTCTAATTCTAATGATGAAAAATGAGGAGTCCTGAAGATGAAGTACTCAGGCTTGCCAAGTGTCCTGAAGTCCCGAAAAGGGGTAGATTATCCCGAAATGTTCCTTGTGCAGTGAACTTACAACAAATTGTTCTTTCCATCACAATGCATTTGGTGAATATGCCGCCGTGGTCATGCCAAATTTACCCTGGTGGCTGAGTACTATCTATGAAATGTAGGGAAATTTAGCATTTTCTGAGAGAGTTCTATGTGCACTCATTGTAAATTTTAAAAGTTAATTTTTGTTAGCATTTTCTAGTTTTATTGTTAATCATTGCTCTTGTTCCATGCCTGAGATGCAGGGTGTTGCAAAATAAAGCGTACAGTTTTAAAAGCTCATAACTCAGCAACCAATGACAATTAGTTTGATCATAATGTTGTCAATATTACCCTCAACCAAAGGAAAACAAAATTGAAATTGGAAATTCCCCCAAAAATGCTAATAAAGAAATGTGGGTGAAAATGACGTTTAATTTCAACATCCATTTGCTCGAGGTTCAACAGTGAACTCTTCAAATTAATGCAACAGGAGTTTTCTCACAGACACAAACAATCTGAACAAAGAAGTAAACAACAAGGAAACAAGTTATTCTTCTTTATAAGACATGTTCAAAATGGGCCAACTTATCTCGACAAAACTCCTCTCACATTTGGCAAAGTTTGAAAAGACATCAAGTGACTTGTGTGATGATCTTGGGCACTCGCCTTTTTTCATGTTTCAGTTTGATGACATCCCATAAATGATTGGTTCGTCAGGAAACCCCACAAGAAAAAGTCGAGTGGATTCAAATCCATGTAATGAGCGGCCTTCCACCTTGAATCATGCGATTAGGTAAAACCTCTAGTAACATCTTTTGTTACTCTCACCCTGTGGGACGGTGATCCATCCTGCAGGAACCACGTTTACTGCAGATTCTCTTTTTTTCTCAGGGACGTGAAAATTTGCCGGAGAACGGATCTGTAGCTGATTTGCTTAATCATCATAGTTTCACTAGTATAGTATTCAAATAAAACTGGACCCACTATCATGTCATTGCTCACCATGCCATGGCCCCAGGAGGGTTATGTGGTCTTATAGTCAGAAGGTCGGATCTTATTGAATCGAGTTGAACATAATTTGACTGTCGGCAACTTGTAGCAACAATGCTGCCTCACTGGGACAACACAGGGTGGCCCATTTTTAGCATATCTTAAAAGAAAAATAATTGTGTCCCTATTAATTTCTTTACTCAGATTATTTGTGTCTGTAAGAAAATTCTGGTTGCATTAATTTAGAGAATTGAGTGTTGAAATTGAACGTCATTTCTTCCTAAATTTCTTTATCAGCGTTTTAGGGTGTTATCCATTTTAGCTTTGTATTCCTTTGGTTGAGAGTAATATGACAATATTATGATCAAACAAATGGTTGTTGGTTGATCTTTCTATTCATCCCTGCTTTGTCGGTTTCTGTTGCGCCATTGCCAAGTTATAAGCTTTTAAAACTACATTTTATTTTGGGACACCCTGTATTCACACTATTGAATGAGATGTTGGTCATATTTGGATCAACATAATGGGTATTGAAGTTTTGAATAAATGTACATTCGTTTAATAAAAAAAGGCTTCATTTGTCTCTATTTCAATATTCCATTTTATTATACATGTATATCACGGGATGGCATCTCAACTGTGGTAACTTGATTTTGTGTACACCACTGAAACTTTGGTTTGGTTTGGTTTGGAAACCAGTTTTACATCCCCTGCAACACTGTAAGTTACACTAGGGTCATTTAAGAGTCGGGCTACTTCGATCCTGCCTGTCAAGGCCAACCCGGACTGAGAGGGAAAAAATCCCAGCAGAAAAAAACACAGATGGTCCGCGACCGGGGATTGATCTAGGGTCTTCCGGCATTATAGGCGAAGAGCCTAAACAATATACCACACAGCGCCGGTCCACTGATGCCAGTTGTATGACAGGAAATAGAACTTAAGTGCCAGCACAAAACTTGTGACTTAACTTTAAGTTTTCTTGTGCTTTTCCTTATACAGTAGTCTCTGCCTAAATGCACGGTGCTCTGGAGGGCTGATAAATGTGCATTTAAGCGGAGCGTGGATTTATACACATAAATTATATATAGTAAAAATTTCTCATAATCTTAACAAGAGCTTGTATTTGAGAAGATGGTGCATTTATTTGGCTTGCATTTAGTCAGAGATTACTGTAACATGGTATCATGAAATGGGGTGGTTCTTTTTTAATCACCCTGAATTTTGTCACTGGCAATAGTCCGAGGTTGTAAACTCGATGTTTTTACTTCCTCAACAGTTTTTGAGGCTAAAACAGCTAAGGCTGGCGCCTCTATAAATAACCCACTCCTTACTACTACTACCTCAATAGCTAGACATATTTGTATGACATTTTTGCAAAATCAAACTTCTAGATTTGAAAAATTCTTCCATCAGCTTTACATCAAATGTAAAAAAAATTCTGAAATCTATCAACTATCATATGTCGCGGGTTGGCCACTCAACTATCATTATTTGATTTTTCCAACTTCACAGGAGAGGCAAAAAACTGATTTTCTGCTACGATATTAATCAAGATTGGATAGTATTAGTAATAGTATGGAATTTGATCACTGTCCTTTTTTCCATAAATTACCGGACTTTTACAGGATACGCACCCCTTGCCAGTGCCTTTGAATGTGCAAAATAGGAGTACCGCCAAAAATCAAGTTAGTTGAACTGCCACCCTGCGATTTGTGCTCTGTAGGTAAAGTCTAATATCTCCAGTTTCTGTTCTATCTTTTTCATCTTGAGTCTTGGTCATCTTCTAACCCAGCAAGAAAAACAGCATCTGTGATGTAATGGTTAGGCTCTTCACCTATACTGCGGAAGACTCGAGTTGGATCCCATGTGCAGAAGATGTTTGTTTGCTGCGATTCTTCCCTCTAGGCCAGTGTTAGCCCTGCACACAGGGTTGGAAATAGTCCTATTCTTAAATGACTTTACAGTATTGCAAGGGACGTAAAACTGGTAACCAAATGAACAAAATAACCATTAAATAATTAACCCAGAAAACTGGCTCATTTAATGTATTGGTTATGCTCTTTGCCTTTCACAGAATGTTCACTGGCGCTGTGGTGTAATGGTTAGGCTCTGCACATGTCATGCGGAAGACCCCGGTTCGATCTGGGGGGTTTTCTCCTGGGATTTTGCCCTCTCGGCTCGGGTTGGCCCTGACAACCAGGGTCGAAGTACCCCGTCTCTTAAATGACCTTACAGTGTTGCAGGGGACGTAAAACTTCTAACCAAACCAGAATGTTCATTCCTCACATTCTACATAACAAATATCTCCGTGTCTGCTAGGATTTTGTGTCCCTCTCAGCCTTGGTCGGCCTTGACAGGCAGGGCTAAAGTAGCGCACCTCTTAAATGACCGTACAGTGTTTCAAGGGATGTAAAACCAAAAACTACGACTACCAATACATGACGTACCAAAACTTCCTCCCTGTTTCTCAAACACTGAATTCCATGTCTGATATGGCGTTCTTCATAAGGATACTAGGAAACTGGTACTCTTTACAACTTAGTACATGTGGAGTACTTTTTATCATATGTAGTGTAAGAAATTTTGATAAAATTTGACCATTTTTTTTCTCAAATGGCTGCTATCTGCAATACAGAGCTTAATACCTTTAGTATAAAAAAAATCTGGAACATGAAAAAGCAACAACAAACTCCATATAAAGCAGTTTTTTCACAAGTTTCTTGTGTTTGATTCCTCATGTCATATGTGTACATTTATATCATGTAATACATTGTACATTACCGGTATAAACGGCACCTGTGGTGTAATGATTACGTTCTTCGCCTACCATGCGGATGATCCGAGTTCAATCCCACATCTGGACGGTCTGTGTTTTTCTGTGTGATTCGTCCCTCTCAGCCTGGGTTGGCTCTGACAGGCAGGGTCAAAGTAGCCCATGTCTTAAATAACTTACACAGTGTTGCAACTATAAACCAAGCCAAATCACCGGTACATACATGCACATGCAGGCCTACTCTTCTGGGATATCATTGGTCAATCGTATTTTGATTACTTGCCTACATGTATAAAGTAACTGTATACTACGACTTTGGTAAAACAAGATGAGTGTATTACTTGTTGTTTATCTCTTATTTGGTCTGCTCCTGCTAAGGTTATGCTTACCTCCTTGACATTTCTGGTGCAACCAGTTAAATGAGTCATTATGAGTCGTATTTTGATAGTATGGAGTCATTGATGTAAGTAAAAAGCCTATTTTGTCCCCCTTTATTGTCGAAAAATCATCTTGCTTACTCCATAATAAGGTGTGGAGATTTGAATTTTCTTAAAGTACGGTACCCATCTGCGTACCCAACCAAGAATAGAAAGGGGGACAAAGAGGGCTATACATTTTCCACTATAATTCAATGCTCTATAACAAATGTGTGTAGATTTGAAGACACAAGGAGACTGAATAATTTCCTTACGTATCTTAAGTCAATTCATTTGGATTCAGACACTGCTGTAAATAGAAACTGACTTCTAAAACTAAAAGCCGGAACTGGCTTTACAGGGCTCTTTCTCTACTTGAGAACCTGCGACTTATGACTCATTTGGACAGATCACAGGCAAGACATTTAATTCACAAAGTTTCATAGTTGATACCACCAACAAAGCAATCTAACTCAGAACTGTAATCTAGTGACTGACTGTTGTTGTTAGTTGTTAGTGTCCTAATTTACTTATCACCTTTTCAAAGATCTGAGCTGGTATTCATAAAATCCACAAAGTTGACTTGTAGTAAATGTTGAAAGTGTAAACGGTAAAATAAAACAAAACAAAACAAAGATAACAGATATGTCCATTGTAGTGCAATAGCCATTAGCCTTGTGTGTTGGCCATCCACTGTTTGCACTGACTGAGGACAGACTGGAGCAGGTCAGGGCGGGAATGCATGAGCCAGTACAAGACTCCGGACACAACCAGGGTGGACGCCCCGAGCCAATACCACAGGCCTCGCCTGGCTTGATGCTTGTCTGTGTGCAGTCTGTGGTGAGGTAGGCCGTGTGGAAGGGGAAATAAGAAAAGGTCACATAACATAATGTATATTATATATAAATGTATTGTGAATAGAGAATCTCTATTTGTTATATTTTAAGCCAGTTGATGAAATGGAAACCGGAAAAAAAACTCACCAAGGATGTCACGGTATTGAAATGTAAAGGCTAAAATTTTTTTCTTACATAATACTAATGTACAATACTGAGCAATACCCGGAAACGGCATATATGTATAGGAGTATTTTTCGATTGGTCATTGCGTCATGGTGCTTATGGCCTAACTCATTTTCTGCACTTCTGAGATAATGTGAAAAAACTGATTCGGCTCGGCTCTATGTTACAAGTAAAAACGCTATGGAAATATTAAATTTCAGCAAAACGGCTCGGCAGTTTTGAACAAATGTAATACCAAATGATACACTATAATGTGGGGAATTGCATAATGGGCTTATTCCGCAATGGCCTAGGTTGGACTTAAGCCATTTTGGAAGCACCATGATGATATTTAAAATTGAGTTCCTTTATATCATATTTACATTGTAACCTATCTGGATTCTACTTGCAACCCCTTGTTTTCCACAAGGTCTACGTTGTAGCCCATGGAAAATGGCTGAACATTCAAGAAAAAACATTAAGTTTCACACGCGAAAACGTATTTAGCCCACCATCGTATACTTATAAAGATATGCAAAGAGAGCAGGCAAGAGGAGAAAAGCAAGGCAAGGATTGGGGGGGGGGGGGGGATGTTATGACTACATGTACTATGACTGCATCTGTGGTATATCACGGCCCTTTGTTCCCCGAGGAACCTAGAGGCGTCTTTCTGGTATGTCATCGCAAGCTACAACAGTTTCTGACTACCATTGTGGTGCTTGTTTGGGCGTTTCATACCTGTCTGACCGGCGCTGTGGTGTGATGGTTAGGCACTTCGCCTGTCATGCGGAAGACCCCAGTTCGATCCCCGATCGTGGACGATCTGGGTTTTTTTCTGCTGGGATTCTTTCCCCTCAGCCCGGGTTGGCCCTGACAGGCAGGGTCGAAGTAGCCCGTCTCTTAAATGACCTTACATTGTTGCAGGGGACG
>JAUKPP010070930.1:0-15474 GCA_032273245.1 Phyllaplysia taylori
GGGTAGCAGGGGGGGGGGGGGGATGAGAGAGACAGGACTTGGCTGTGTCTTTGTTTTACCATCTATCTGCCATATCATTATGCTGAGTCCGGGTGTAGAAGTGATAGAAACATGTGAACCAGAAAAGTTTCATGGGGTCTAAAAACAATTTAGTATACCACAAACTATAATTATTGTTCGAAAGATCTCAATAATAATGATAAAATCGTGCAATTTGTTGTAGTATTTGAAACTATTGAAATATTGAAGTGAATTTGACAGGACTCGCTCCAGAAAACTGATAAAATCGGGAATCGAGTATTGTGAGAGATACAGGACTAGGTTTAGGATTGACTTAACTACCTGCCTTTATAAAAAGTATTACATATACATGTAGTATGCTGAGTGTGGGTGTAGAAGTCAGAAGATCTCCATATTACGAATGATAAAATCGTGCAGTATAAATTGAAATCATTGAAATATTAAAGCGCATCTCTTAGGGCTTGCTTGTTTATTTCTTTATTTTACTGTTTTTTTTTTTTTTCGAGTGATACAAAGCAGCAGATTTGAAAAACAAAACAAAAAACCAACTATAGATAAAGAGAACAATAAAAAGAAGATTAACTCTCCAATCCTCAATCAACTGAACCATTTCAACCCGGACAACAATCGATTATGCAAGGCCTGTCGTTTATCCAACAAATAAAGTCTGGCGCCTCGAAAGAACGAAACCATAAATCACAAGCTCGTTAGCGCCTCGTGCAGTGATCAGTGGGAGTAGTCACGAGAGCGTGTCGGAATAGACAGCTCACTCAGACAGACGTGAAGAGAGAGAGAGAGAGAGAGACAGAGAGAGAGAGAGAGAGAGAAAGAGAGAGAGAGAGACATACACATGGGCGCACAAGCATACACACGCATACACATTTACAATCATCATACACACACATACACACATTACAATCATCATACGCACACACACACACACACACACACACACACACACACACACACACACGCACACACATAAATACACACATTTACAAATACCGACTCAGAACCAGGAGAACAGAGAAAGAAAGACAGATAGAGTGAAAGAAAGATGAACAGAGAAAAAGAGGCAGAGAGAGAGAGAAACGGAGAAAAATAAGGAGAGAGAAATAGAGAGGGAGGGGAAAAGAAATAAAGAAAGAGAGAGGAGAAAGAGAAAGAGAGAGAGACAGAAGGAAACAGAGAGAGAGACACACAAAAACAGAAAGAAAAAGAAGGAAGGACAGACGAAGAGAGAGAGAGAGAGAGGGAGAAAGAGAGAGAGAGAGAGAGAGAGAGAGAGAGAGAGAGACAGAGAGCAGGAAGAGGGGGACTGATGTTTAATCAATTTCCTCTTCAAAGATTCTTTTTGATCCCCACCCATATCGCTGCGGGATCCGTTCCCCAAAGACAAATTAGTGTGTCCGCACCCGCCTATTCCCAGCACAGTCAGTCTATCCTTGCTTCTCTCTCTCTCTCTCTCTCTCTCTCTCTCTCTCTCTCTCTCTCTCTCTCTGTCTGTCCCTCTATTTCTCCTCCTCTTTACCCTCACTCTCTTTATTTATTTATTTATTTATTTATTTCCTTCCGTCCTTTTTAAGCTCTAGAATGAACATACTATAATAATGTATTAATTCAGACTCTACTCTATTTCAAATTCCTTTCATATTTTTAGTATCAACGGAAAGACTTTTAAAAAACATTTTTTTTCTAACTGTCTCCCTCTGTCTCTCCGTCTCCCGTCTCTCTCTCTCTCTCTCTCTCTCTCTCTCTCTCTCTCTCTCTCTCTCATTTTTACTTGATCCCTCTTTCATTTCTTATTTCAATCTCTTGGGAAAGAGACATTCTCATTCTGACTCTCCAAGTCTAAGTCTCTTTGCCTTTTTCTTCTAACGGAAATACATTTAGAAATCAATACATTTCTAAAAAATAAATCTGGAACTTCTACCTACGCATAGGCAACCATTATAAAATTCATCACACCTACGGATCTAATCGGAGCAGGAAAAACTTATTAATTCATAAAATAATATAATAAGAGCTTGGTATCGGGTTCTCTGAAAAGTGTTAAAATACGATGCAAACACTCAGCAAATCGATGTAAAACCATTTATTTTTCTATTCCTCTTCTAAAATGATTCACTGACCTCATTTTCTGATATAGAAATTAACATTTAGGTCAACTACTTTTGAACTTCTCATCCATCAGGCTGGCTATTACGACGACTCAAATAACACGACCAATAATATGATGCACTTTCTTTAGCAATATGAGTTGAGGAAAAAATCAGTTCGTACTCTCAAATTTCTACAGTACAGAAATTCATTAATTTCGTCACAAAAACCTTTGCAACCTTACGATGGAAAAATAAAACAACAATAATAGGCTAATAATAATTTAAAAAAATATCAGAGAAAAAAAAAGAAAGAAAGAAAGAAAGAAAGAAATAGCAGATGAAAAAAATATACTTCTGCTGGATCGGAATAGGCTGACACAGCGTTATTTTCTCTCGTATTTTCATTCCACTGTCAGATTATTTTTTCCAACCCTCCTCCCACTCACATCCTCTATTTTCAAACAGAACATCGAAGGCTTCGCATTAAATTATTTGCTGCAAGGGGAGAAAACAATCAGCCAAAGATTTCCTTTATAATACAGCATTGTCTGCGCGCAAACTCCATGAAGAGTACATTGCGTATCACACTGATCACACTTTCTCTCTGCATGTCGGGGACGGGCATGGGAATGTCATTGAATGCACTGATTCAATTAAGACATGGGTGGGAAAAGGTTGAAGAAATAAACTGTGGATTTTTATTAGAATCAAAAGGGAAAGAACGAAGAATTTAAATGGATGATTCGATTTTGGATTTAGAGAGAAGAGGGAAGGGAGAGAGTGTGGATATTTTTATTTGGATTTCTTATAGAATTGTAGGACAAGGAAGAGACAAAAAGTGAGAAATAGAGAGGGAGGCAGAGTGGAGACAGAGATAAAAACTAGAGAAAGAGAAAGAGAAAGCGTAGAGGACGTGAAGCAAAGCTCGCAAACTTTTCCATCTCTCTCCTCTCTCTCTCTCTCTCTCTCTCTCTCTCTCTCTCTCTCTCTCCCTTCGCCACTCAAATTGCAGAACCAACCACCAATATCCCTCGCCGGACTTTAATCCCAGACCCTAACACCCCGAGAGAATCATCAGCCCTACATTATCTCAACATCACACAAACACAGACTCTTGTGTGGGCCGTCTTTAATACCCTTGTTGTCATGGCAGGAGCGCCTATCTCTTGTTGTCTCTTCTGGCTAAGCCAACCCAACAGCACGAAGAAGTCTTTTGTTTTCCTCTTGTCACGAGGGTAATGTCCCCCACACAATCCCCCGGCTTCTGTGCTCGTTGCCGGCTAGTTTGTTGTGAAGGCAAGGGACCAAAGTTTGGACAATGTAGACTTAAATGTTCCAGCACGGGATTGCGCGTAGTTACGTGTGTGCAAGTCATGGTGAGTGGCGTGTTCCAAATAGTGTTGTGCGTGTTTGTTTGTGTGATCATGTGTGTGCATGTAAACATTTTTGTAAGTGAGTGATTCATGTTGTGCTCATTTATTGCTTTCCTGAATTTTTAAAAAAGCCAATCAACAAAAAGTACTGAAATGTATAAGAATTATTTGTTAAAGTATATTTTACCTTTTTACGTCTACACAATTGTCAGATAAATTAATTTCAAAGGGAATCATAAAATGGCATTGACCAAAAGTGACAGCTAAACTGTCCTAGTTTGGAGTTTCATGGTAGTGGAAAGCTAAAAGCCATTCACATTTGGAGCCCCAAAGCTGCGAGGAAGGTGTATAAATATCGATATTCGCCAGGACCTTTGAGAAAGATCTCTTTCTTTTTCTTTTCTTTACTTTTTTTTAACACATCCATTTTTCTAGAGCAGGGTACTTTGACTCCTTTTCCCTTATGAATGGATATTCTTTAATGCTTTTCGTCTCCTTTACTATCGATGGGAAAACTTGAACTCCTAATTTTTTTAGCTTAGGCTCCAACGTTTTCTAGTACGAGACTGACTTGACTCCTGCCAAAAGTAAAAGCTAATCTCACCTCATCCTCGCTTATCAGCTTACGGTAAATCGCCTCCACTTCTATGTGTTGGTCAAAGGTTGGTAGGAAGTACCAAAAACCGATAACATGTCACCGACACCCTTCAAACTCGTCTCCGCCAATCTCCTATTGGATCATGTTGGTTCAAATACTCCTAAAGTAAGGATAATAATCAAAGAGCACGCACAAGGCCCTCTCAATGGCCCGCAATCTCTTCGAGTGTTGAACCAACTCCTTCTGGGAGAAGACCGGGAGACAAAACAAAATTGCCGAGTGCAGCGATACGTTAACAAAACATGAACCTGCCACATACCGAGGTCGCTCCTTATTGTTGTGAGCTAAAGGCCAGAATATTCCACCTGGAACATTATTCCTATACCACTATGTGTGACGTATTGATATTATTGGTCTCTATACCATAGTTTTGACGCTACCAAGACTTATGTGCTCCATGGGAAAGAAACTCTGGAAGTGGCAGGTTACCAAAAAGAGCCTCTATCTGCACTTTATTTTTTTTTCGCAATCTCTCTCTCTCTCTCTCTCTCTCTCTCTCTCTCTCTCTACCTACATCTCTCTCTCTCCATCTCTCTCTCTACCTACATCTCTCTTTCTCTATCTTTATCTCCCTCTCTCTAACACACACACACGCATATATACACACACACACACATACACACACACACACACACACACACACATACACACACACACACACTTCCTTGTCCTTTTCCTTTCTCTTCTCTGTCTGTCTGTTTGTCTGTCTCTCTCTCTCTCTCTCTCTCTCTCTCTCTCTCTCTCTCTTTCTCATTCTCGCTTGCTCTCGCTTTCAATTAATATGTTACGCCGGTTGACTGTTCCATTTATCAATATAGTATTGATTCGTTAGATATAGTGGATATTTTTGTGGTCCTATCAAATGAATGTGTGTTTGAGTATGCGCATATCTGTATCGGTAAGCTCGTGCGTGAAGTTGTCTTCGCGTGTGGAGAACACGGACAAACCCTTACCACTTCCGCTAATTCTACCAAACAATTCAGGAAGTCTTCCAAGATAACTTAGCACCCAACTATCCCCATTGCCTCACTGTTAAGATAAAAATCTTAAACATACCGTGAGCCAAGAGCTGTCTTATCATATCTCCAAAATTTTGCGATGCAAAAATATTATGACTACAAGTTCTCAGCCGACACGCAAATTGCCTCACATCGGTCTCGCGAAAGTTTGGAGACAATACACGACAGGGCTAAACTCACAAAACGTCACAACAAAAATGGCGAGTCATAACAGCATCATTCCATTTACAATTTTCTCTAAAGTCGAATTTACGACGCCTACATCGCATAGGAAACCATAATTGTCATGATTTCACCACCGCCCTACCCTCAGAAAATCTGAGATAGGGTAGGCCTATTATAGTAGCTCTGGGTCACCACAGTGGGTTTTCTGTCGCCTTCTATGTTTGGCCCAGCTATCTGTTCGGCGTCACCCGTAATCCCCAGAGTGGCCTCCCTTTGTCTACCAGATCATCATCATATCAGAAGTTGTTCAATCGCTTTCCGGAGACACCGGACTACAATTATGGCGTCGATGACCCTCGTGTGGTCATCTTGACCCCTACTGCTTGGTCACTATCACGCCTGAGCTATCAGGGCTATCGGGTCTCAGCAGCAATTCGATCGTCTGTCTCTGAGGAGATTGGCGTTAGAGACTTTCACGCCTTCAAACGTTTCACAGTGTGTCGCCCTAGAAGTGATTTGTTCCATCTCTTTATTTCTGGGATGTTGATTTCGGGACATCGACAGCACTGATTTAACTGCAATTGTTACAGGATTGAGTTACAAAAACATTGAAGATGTAATAATAAAGAAAAGTTCTTATGTGGTTTGAGGTACATGTAGTTGAAAGAGCCAGGGGTGTGACATGATGAGGTGTTTAGGAGAGTATAATCTGTTCTCTCACGTCACAACGACACAAGAATGGAGACACAACAGCAAGATGATACTGTAGGGTTAGGCTGGTGTAAAGGTACTTGTGGGTACCAGGTACCTTGTAGCCTACTAAGAGGGTGTTCTGTTTTGTTTTTTTCTGCTAACGTTTTGTTTGATATTCTTGAGTTATTATTATTGTTGCTATTGTTGCTACTTTCGTTTTGGCTGTTTTTGTTGTTGTTGTTGTTGTTGTTGTTGTTATTGTAACTGCTGGTACTTTATTATTGTTACTGTCATTGTTGTTGTTGCTGGTGCTGGTTTTGACTCCTTGTCCTTCCCCTTCCCTCTACATCAGTGTACAGTTTTTATACTTTCACTCTGCCTGTCACGGAGAGCCAACCGGAGCGGAAGGGTGGCCTAAACGAAAGATCCAGATACTCCATTCAAAATCTTAAAGATGTCGATTCGAACACCCAGTTTATTGCATGTAGTTTGGAAGACTACCCAAAGGTTTGTTAACTTTCTTAACACATTGAAGTTTTATAAATTCACACAAGCATTCCTCCAAACCCTTCCTAATCGGAAATATAGAACAGAAGTGCCATAGCTGTGCACACTGTGTGAGGTTTAGTCTCTGCTGATTACTTAACACTTACTCGCTGCGGAAACCGTGAGGCTCGATCGAACCCTGGGGTTTTTTCTTGTGGTTTTTTTTGTTTGTTTGTTGTTGTTTTTTTTTTTTTTTTTTTTTTGGGGGGGGTCCTTGATCTTGTCTAACCACTGAACCACTGGCTCCATAGTTCCTTGTCATCAGGGAGAAACAGAAGAGCAGCTAAAAGGATCAGGCAAGTGGCTTATAACAAGATAACATAAGATCATCATTTATTGTCCAGTCACTGACACATTGGCTTGGTGTTTCATACATAGAGATGGGTAAAACGAACATGGTAATACTTATAAGACACAGCATGAAAAAGTCCAGTGTAAGAGAAATGAAAAATATGGTGAGCAAAAATAAAAAGGTGTGAAATGATATCATTATTGTAATATTTAATGAATGTTGAAGAATTTTGTCTTTAAAAAATAGATAAAGGAAAAAATTAACATCCTTTACCTAGAATGAATCTACTGTAAGGATAAGGCGACATGAAGGATTAAACATGTTGTTTTTTGTCCATCAATGTATTGCATGGAAACTTCCTTTACACCACATCGAACTTGGAATCTGTTGGCTTCTATAGCCCATGAGCAGAAATTTATAGCGGAATATAATATGTTCTCAAAGAAGAAATGCTGTCAGACAGACAGGCAGACAGACAGACAAACGACAGACTGACAGACAGACGGACAGACATAAATACAGACAGGCGAAAAGATAGACAAAGAGCCAGGCATGTGAACAAGCAGTTACCCAAACAGATAAGAAAGCCCAATGAAAGAAAGACAAGTGGTGATAAAAATTTTAAAAAAGAACACCCGCGTAAACGCGTAAAGGATTAAAGGCGAATACGCTTTGTGCACTTCAAAACACACCTAGTTTAGACGGAAGTGTGGGTGAATGTTGAATCCCTAAAACATTTCCAGATACTCTTTTGAAAAGAACATATCTCTTATAAAAAGTTTATTTTGTAAAGAGTATTCACGAAGTCAAGATGAGGAAATGAAGCCCAATCCGGCATATGAATCTTCTATTCTCGTCTGTTTTCTCAAGGATTGGATCAAACTGCAAAGTTCGTCAAGCATCTTATGCACTATGGGCGGGGTGAAGAATTCCTCGGGAGTTTTGCCGCGCCGTGTGTGACCTTGTGAACGCCTGGATACATTCTTGAATATCATGTCTTCACATAGTCGGTTGTTTCCCTTTGGCGTCGAGTATTTTTGTTTGGTGGATTATCTCCCGTGAGGAAGTTGCTCGAATACACTGCGTATTTCGCAAGAGTTCAATTTCTATTTCGAGAGTTTACACACCCGTTTCGCACTTCTCCTGAGTGTTTTATTTTATGTTTTCAAATTTTCTTTATTCATGCCTTTCACTGCCCCATTCCTATTTTCGTCGGGTTTCTGTTTTTTTAAGAATGCCTTTCCTGGCTTTATTCCCGCCACAGTCGGCCCCACTTCAGGTCAATAAAGAGGCTGACTAATACAACTCCGCCTCTCCAGGGGTGACCTGGCTTGAAAAGTACATGTTACACTGCATCTCAGCCAACAAACGATATATTCCCATTAAAAAGAAATGCGCGAGGCGAGCGGAAAAATAAGTTAGGCCTACCTCTAGAATATTGGGTTATAGAGATATTAATAAATAAAACTTTGTGGGTCCATCACGCAGCCTCAATAGTTGGTGAAGAAATTAGATGAACGTTCTTTTAAAGTCGTATTTGCCCTTTTGTTGAAAGTGGAGTTAGCACCACCAAGGCTTTTTTGCTTTTTGTTGTTGTTTTTTGTTGTTTTTAACTGTTCATATTTTTTTTTTTTTTACAAAGTCTAAGTTGGAGCGAATGGTAATAATTCCCCATACTTTTAATATTCTAACAAGATTTCATGGGATATGATAAGGTTTTCGAACAGCTGAAAATGCCGGTTTCCTCAGAATGTCCCTGCATGTATATTCCCTGTTTTGTTTTGAAAAACTACTTGTTAATTATGTTTCTATTTATTTATTGAAACGGTCAAGACTGGAATGAGGGGGTATGAACTGACTACCTTACTAGTTATTTATCTAACTAATAAATAAAGAAATAAATAAATAAATAAATAAATAAATAATAGATAAATAAATAAATAATTCTTTTAAAGATGATAATTAACAAACCAACATCGTACCAAACTAATCTACTAGCTGCTTAATCAATCGGTTAACGTCATAGTAAGTTGACTTCCGACTTACTACCAGTACGCGACGCCGGTTGTAGTCGAGCTAGTAAAGGGACGTAACACAGAAAATATATTACTAGTAGAATTAAGTTTTGGTTACTTCCCTTTGCTTACTATTTTACGTGCATCCTGGTGAGTACATGTATTTTCTTATGTACTAAGTCTTGTACATATCATTATTGATTAGTCCTATAATTGTTCTGTTTGTTATTGGGGTGATAGGTAATGAATTTCCTTTAAATTTATACTATTATGTTACTTACGTTTCCTATAAGTTCTAAGCATTAATTTCTTTATTCTAACTAGAAATGTAGAATATTTATATACAAATATATATTTTCGCGTTGCGTTCACTCGTTGGCACATATTTCTCAGGTCAGCAGATTAATATTATCATTATTTCTTTCCTTCCTTGACGTATATTAACAGAAAATTGACACTTTTCTCCCAACCAAAATATAGGCCCACTGGCGTCTGTTGTGTGATCGTTAGGTTTTTCGACGACCCCTCGTTGGGCGAAAATCTTCGCCTCTCTAAGTTTCCCTCTAAGTTTCCTTCTAAGCCCGGGTTAGCCTTGACATGCTAGATCGAAGTAAGCCACCTCTAAAATGGCTTTACAGTGTTACTAAGGGTGCAAAACATGACATAAACCAATACCAAAATCCGAATCTCAGCCTTGTGGCTGCAATTATACTTTGGTTTGATATTCCTATATTGAGGATGTGGATTACAATGGGCGCCGGGGAGTTCGGTAATAAATGAATCATAATTTTTTTTCCCAACTCAGTATCATGAAGTAGATTTCGATTTTGTACGGTTTGGATTGGTTACTAGTTTTGCGCCCCCACAACATTGTGTGGTCATTTTTTAGATGGATTACTTCGACCCTGCCTGTCGGGGCCAATCCGGGCTGAGAGGAACAAATCCCAACAGAAAGACGCAGTTGCTCGTTTATACAATTGGGCTGAACCTCGAGTAATCTGCATGTTTGGCGAAGAGCCTAACGATTTCACCATAGACGTCTATGGAGATTTTAACAATAATGGTACTTACGAGAAAGATAAGGAGCAGACTACACCAGCAGGCCGATCTGCCATAATGATATTGTCACCCTCAATAAAGTCTCTCCAAGAGGAATAGACCAATAGGATATCCCGCAAAATTCAACCAAAGACTGTATTACACTTTACCTAAACGGTAATTCAGTTCGCCGAAACGTTTATTACGTTCAAGCACAATATTATGAAAGTTGAGTAATTCAAACTCTGAAGTAAGACGGTCGGCTAGGATTATGATAATTCATGCGGTTAAAAAGTCAACACGTTTTACCAATCATGCAGTGAGGAAACTAAGGTCTATGTATGCAAAGGATATCAATTCCAATAGCAGTCTTTGTGCAATAAACTATGACTACTCGTACACCATGCAATTGAGATGTATCGTAATTTCTAGGGACTGTTCCATGATAACCATTGGAGGCATAATTTTGCTATCAAAATCTGTGCATGCTTTTGTTAAAAGGCAATCAAAATTGAAGCCAACAATCTCATAACTGTCATTAGGTAACATATCTAAATTCCCACCCATGCATTCAAGCAAACAAACAAGTCCATTAACTGATACGTACTGATTTGTTGTTACGAGAATGATACCTCGTACAAGAATGATCCCCCCAAATGCCATTTTATGATATAAAAAAATAATAATAATAAAAAGAAATTAATATACTCTCTGCAAGGGAACGATAGCATTCTAACATTGATTGCACCCACTCAGATTCTAGTTTTGTTTTACTTGCACAAATTCTTGTCATAGATTGAAAAGGAGACGTTTTGAAGTGTAATTAGATGCTTCGGAGCAGATGTCATGATAGGAAGTACATGAATTTACAAAACCTCGAAAGGCAGTAGAAATTCCTTTGTCAGAATTATATTGACCTATGACACACAGTTAGTCTATCGTAATTGTTTGTAACTGCACCATGCATTAGGCACACACATAAATGGTGGGTGGAGCGGTATACATGAGAATTAGCCAACGATGCAGTGAAAGGAGAAAGTGGGATAAGATCAATGCATGCTTTGTCCCCGCTGACAACATCCACCGTCAACTGTGTGAGTCATTTAGTCAAGTTTTATGCTTCGTTTAATAACATCCTGCTGTATTTTTCCGTCGTGGTAAATTATAGGAGTTTAGTTTCTGTAGAGATTTACGCATTGAGTTATAAGCTGTATATCTTGCTTTGTCTGCCTAAGTACAATATATTGTGCCATTCTTCAAAGCCTAGAGTTACGTCATGTCATTTGGCCTAGTCTCTTTGACCATACAGGCATCAAGGATAAATGGTACAGTCTTTAGGTACAAAGTTTTATACTAAAGGCTTTTCTCTTTATGGTCACTACGAGATGGTATTAAGCATAGACATGTTTGGATTGTTCCTCTTATAGCCTTGCAAAATCTATATGAGACATGAAGAATATCTAAATCCAGATAGATGGAGTAAAACTAAGACACTTGATGCATTTTTTTACCACAGTATTCTGAAAAGGAAGTAAAGCTAAATATCAAAATCTCGTCTGCTCAGGAACTTTTCAACAGTTTTGTACATCTTGCTATTATGTTTGTGAACGTAACCATCAGCTCACAGAGAACGATGAGCGCAAACACATTCAATGCTATCAATGACGCCATTGTGTACGGGTTTTCTCTGCCAATAGGTATCTTCGGCCTTGTATCCAATGTGATAAATATCTTAGTGTTCATAAAGATGGGAGCGAAAGATGGAGTCTCCATCTCCTTAATCGCTTTGTTTTTCGCAGATTTTGTCTTTCTGCTGCTATCTATGTATGGGTCTCTTGCACAAATTTTTGTGTCGTCTGGATTGTCTAAAAACCTGGTGTGTTCACCCGATGACAGTCAGATGGTATGTCACGGCCTATGTGTCTATATTCTATCTGGCGTCTGTAACATTAACCACCTACATATCCCTGGCAAGGTGTCTCTGCGTTGCTCTTCCCTTAAGGTTTCAACAAATTTTACTGTCACACAAGCGAGAGTCGTGATTGGCTGTATCTATATCGTTGCTGCGGTGTCTTCAATCCCAGAGATCTTCTCAAACAGACTCGTGTGGTGTGGAGCAAGACAGGAAATACGTCAGCAGAGATTCTCGTTTTACAAAGAGTGCCAGACTCAGATGAGTCGTTTGCATTTCACAACATTGTCAACCGTACTTTTATTCCTTACTCGTGTCTAGCCATTTGCATCGTCTGTCTGGTCGTTTTGTCTATTAAACTAAGATCTGCCTCGAAGTTCCGGTCTCAGGCAACGTCAGGTGCAGCCACTCACGAAGATTCACGTCATGATAACATCTCAAGCAGCTCCGCGAAGCCAAAGAGCAGTAACTCTTCTATCCTGAACCCAAAAGAGCTTCAAATGCTTCAAGCGGTGTTCCTGTTATGCACCGTGTTTGTGTGCACCGCATCTGTGAGAGCAGCCCTCGCACTAGGGCTCGTGATTCTGCCTGAACTAGAGACAGACCCAAAACATCGCCATGTTCTCGTCATCTGCCAGAACCTCGTAGTAGCTTTGATGACCTTCAACAGTTCCGTAAATTTCCTCATTTTTCTTGTTTTCAACACAAAGTTTAGACAGACTTTGCTGGTTCCATTTAAAGTCAAGTAGATCAGACACATTACCAAGATTATGTTATCAAGAGATAGAAGTTTGTTCTCAACACGCGTGTATTATTTATTTTCACTCATCTTTCACTGTTGTTGTTATGTTCGATGAAATTAGTTTGGTTGGTTGGTTGGGGTTTTACGGCTTCATCGACTCAGTAAGGTCATTTCGATGCCGACTATATTGTATTTATATTGAATATTGTATATGAAAAACAGGAGGCACTACCATTTTGGCAGTGTAAGGACACTAAAATCGTAGTCGAGCTCATCTATTTCCATCGCTTCTCATCGCATGCCATCTCCTGCTATACCACCAGTGTCATTGATGTAATGGTTAGACTCTTCGTCTATCACGCGAAAGACCCGAGTTCGATCCTACGTGCGGACGATCTTCATTTTTCTGCTTGGATTCGCCCCTCTCAGCCCGGATTCGCCCTGACAGGCAGCATAAAATTATCCCTGCCTCTTATATAACCATACAGTGTTGCAATGAGTGTAAAACTGGAAATCAAATTAAATACCCTGCTATTATTATTCCTCTACTCTCCTCCGCTCTCTTTACATCTCAATCATCTCAGTTCACCACAAGAAATCTTAAGCCATCATTCTCCCATCTCACTGTGTCTATTCAAATCACGTGACATCATATTATTATTTCGTGTTAGTTCAAACAAACCTATTAAGATATAATTTCCTATCATTACTATCTAATCTCATCTTGAGTGGGTTGCACGAAGCTAACTGGCATTTTTTCGACTAAATATTCCATTCTATAATAGCGCAAATTCAATAAGTGAGTAATTTTCTGCTGAACTCACCCCGCCAGCACGTGATTTTGTGAACTGCTGTAGAGTACAACCAGAGATTTTATAAGGTATATGAGATAACCATCGGACCCTTTAAACGCGTACCCGGCGTCCTTGTGACGTAGTCCATGTCAACTGTGCTCACGGTGCAATCGAAGCGCGGCCTAGGAAAGCAGTGTCAATGGGAGGCCGCGCTTTTTTGTGGCTACGCTCGTAATGCACTGGTGTCCAATAAATTATGGAGTGGAGCATAATTTAGTCGAAAAAGAAACTGCCGACACGCTTCTCACATCCCACTACTAGTCCTGTCCGAATTGATTTGAAGTCGATTCTCCAACACAACAAAGATTCACAATCTTTGTAAAAAAAAATTATTAAAAAAAAAAAAAAGTACGAACTATGTTTACGGTTATTTCTGCTCCCCCTCCCCTTTAGTTTCATTCCGTGTTAGTTAATGTTTTTAAAAATGTATTCCAGATGTACAGTATTAGGTTCTCCTCTTATCTCTCAGAGGACTGGACTTCGACTTCCACTTGCGGCAGTTTTTCAATCGAGCACGGGGGCTCTCATGGTCTAGAGGTTAATGGTGTCTGCCTCCCATGCCAAATGTCGTGGGTTCGATCCCGGGACGGTGCCGGCGTGTTATCCCCAATAATTTTCTTCTTCTTCTTCTTCTTCCTCTTCTTCTTCTCTATCTATGCCTTGTCTGCTGTTTCAACCAATTTTCTGACTCTTTCTCTCACTCTCTCTTTTGTCGCCTTCGTATCCCTACTACTCTTGTCGCCCGCCTTGCTTTTCTTCTCTTCTTCCTTGTCTACTCCTTCTCTTTCAACCACACCCCTGATCTTAGGGTAGGTGAGATCAAAACACTTAGTCTTCTCGGATAAGGACGAAAAGCCTCGGAGGCTCCGTGTGTACGTTGCGCACGTTAAAGATCCCTTGGTGGTTAGAAATCGAAAAGAGTAGGCCTATTAGGCCGTCGCCCAGGCAAAATTCAAAATTTATCCCTACCCAAAAATACTTTAGAATAGTTCTGGGTGCCGAAATGACCTTAAAGAGTCGATGGAGCCCTAAAACCCTAACCAAACAAACAAACAACACAATCGAGTACCGGTATCTCGTCTTTTTGCTGGGATGTAGAATCCCTCTCAGTGTCTCAATCTCAGTTCGGGTTGACGCTGACAACCAGCATCGAAGTCAATGAGGCTTGCATTTTAAATAACCTTATAGTGTTTCCAGGGGCATAATACAGTTGAACCTGCTTAAGCAACCACCTGTTCAAGACGACCACCTGCACAAACGACCACTTTCCATTGACTCCCAATTTCCAATTCTTCTATATATACTCATGTGCAAAAGTGACTTGACACTAATTTGTGTTTTGGTTTGGTTTGATTACCAGTTTTACGTCTCTTGCAACACCATGTTAAAGTCATTTAAAAATGGGCAACTTTGAACTTGCCAGACTGAGAGGGACGAATCCCAGCAGAAAAGCACAGATACTCATCCTCACGTGGGATCGAACTCGGGTTTCCCACGTGATAGGCGAGGAGGCTAAGCACTACACTACAGACGATGTCAAGTGAGAGCGCAAAGTGCGTTCACACTCAGAAAATTTCAGACTTGGCAAGTTTCTTTTTGTTGCCTACTTCAAAGACATGTTATTTGTTTCGTTTAAGAAAATATGGTTGCTCGCTCAGCTCCCTATGGCTTTACATTCACCTGCGTGACAAATTGTAAAAATCTTGTTGTTGAGATGGAGATAACGGGACAGATTTTTGTCTTCAGACCTTGGGATTCCTGACAGAAAATAAGACAGGCGGTGAGCCAGTTCGTTTACTGATCATCCGGATAGAGATAAAAAAAATTAATTAAAAATCCGAATGATTTTTAATACATGTAACTAGATATTTTTATGTGAGCATAAATCTTTAATGTTGTTTTTCTAGCTCAGAGTTTTTTTTTTTTTTAAAAGTCACCACTACTTTCAACCAACTGATTTGTTTTTCACAAATCTCCCTTACCTTTTCTTAAAGTAGCTCGATAGTTTGGTTACAGTTTTACGGGGGGGGGGGGGGGGGGGGGG
>JAUKPP010071041.1:0-24717 GCA_032273245.1 Phyllaplysia taylori
CTCGAGCCGCCCCCCCCCCCCTTTTGAATATTTAGGTGTCTAACCACCTAAATAGGTCCAGCCTTTTTTCGCAAAATTAACACACACCAGTTTCGCCAGGCTTTAATTTTCGCGAATTTCTCAGTTACTAGTAGCAAGATATGATCATAGCAAGGAAAGAAAGAAAAAGGAAAGAAAGGAAAATGCCACAAAGCTCACACATCATTTCCCACAGAGCCACACGTTTGATTGAACATTCAAAAACTTTTATTGAGAAAAAGAACGGCAACAGTGTTTTGTCCCTTTCATAAGCTCGTTCATTGATTTAAAAAAAATAAAAAAATTTCACTACATTCTACTGAAAAATTTTGCCTTGTTATTTTCATGCATTTTTTCCAAACTCGCGAAAAACAGGAAAATTAAAACCACGTGAGAAAAAAACATTTTTACAGTGTTCTTCTACATGTATTGACTTCTCTAAAACTACAGCATGAATTTCCACTCCACTTGCCACAGGGGTTTGTATCTGTTTTGAATTTTGCCTGATGTGTCTTTTTGTGATCATGTGAGGACGAAGTGCCTGCGTACACAGCACACATGGAGCAACCCTTCTATAAAGGAAACTTAAGCCTGCTTCAGTAAAAACAATAAGAGGCTAAAACAGTCGAAGACTGGTGCCTGTATAAATAACTTACTCCACACTTTTAATACTTTTTGGCTCATTGTGTTGAAATTGCAAAGAGGCGAATACTCCATTATAATCTTTATACTATTCACCCTTATGTAAAACAGTCAACAGGATTATGTTTTACTGGTTTGGTTTGGTTTGGTTACCAGTTTTACATCCCCTGCAACACTGCAAGGTCATTTAAGAGACGGGCTACTTCGACCCTGCCTGTCAGGGCCAACCCAGACTGAGAGGGAAAAAATCCCAGCAGAAAAAAAACCCCAGATCGTCCGCGATTGGGGATCGATCCAGGGTCTTCCCACATGCAAGGCGAAGAGCCTAATCATTACACCACAGCGCCGGTCTGTTTTACTGGATGGATTAAATTTAAACATTCCTTTAGATAATATCAATAAAAAAAAAAATGATGACCAAATCGGAAATACAAAAACAAACATAAACACACACACACAAACAAAACTTGTACAAACATCAGAAAAAGCTCAAAACCAAATGCTCCATATACAGGTGAGGGTTATGTTTTGTTTATTCAAAAATACAGACAATGCTCAGTTTTAACAAATTTCTCACAAAACATGAGAAAGGTTCGACTGTAGGGAGTTTGTTTGGAAACAAGTTAGTAAAGTCAAGATCATAACCAAAGGAGCTTTAAGAAAATAAAACTATATATGATACCGGCAAATTGTGAAATTCAGACATTCTTCGGAACATCTTGGCATTCTGTTTACTTCAAACAATGTATGATAAAATGTAACCGTATACGGGAGAAAATTATACCCACATCTACATAAATAAGCCCTTTTGTAAGTTTAAAGTAAGCATATATTTACATGCTTATTTATTTACTATTCACAAAAGCCCCACTCTGTGCTGCATAAGCATTTTAAATTCCGCAGTGTAGACCTTAGAATGCCTGGTCACTTCAGATAATGTATGCCAAAATATATTTGAATTCAGTGCAAAATATACCGTCTAAGCACATCCTGGTGTAAATTTTATAAATGTATAAACAAGTTTTCTACTGTAAACTGTAAACCTCTCCTGTTTAATAACGAGAATAGAAAAAAATTTCATACAAGGCCTGGTGAGCTTTGGAGAATGCCCAATTTCACATTTTCCCGGCAACATATATACATGATATAAAAATTATACTGACAATAGCAAATATACTTGCGCCTGAAGCTATCAGGTTAACCTCAATCCCTCTAATCATTTTAAGCGTACCGTCCAAATACAACAACAAAGGAGAAAACAAGCATTGAAAAGCAACATAAAAGATGTACCTCTGCTAAAAAACACCAAATTATTTTACAATCATTTAAAATCAAATGTATATATATAATATATATCATATATCAAAATACGCTCAATGCCAAGTTAAGCTTCTCATGATTTCATACAACAAAAATCTAAGTAGCTAATGACCCATGAGGTCAGCAATACACAAAAATAAAACAAAACAGCCTTAAAAAAATACACTGACTGAAGCAAAATACACATACACCCAGTCTACAAAAAATATCTTAAGTGCGTATTAAAAGAGATCCTGTAGAAGGCAGATTTCTTGTCCTGTGACCTAGATAAGGTGAGGTGACCAAATCCTAAACACGCAGAAGGCCCACACCATGAAGAAATCAAACTTTCTGTCATAAAATAACAACACTGCTTCCAACATTGTATTTTTATCATTCCCCAGCATTCTATTTTAAAACTGTTTTCATGTAAAATAATACCCTTTATGGTTGATTGATCTTTGCATTTTATTCTCCAATTGTTTGATCTTCCCATTCCACGTAGAATCTTTGATCCTCCGTTGTGTCTTATAGGTCTCATGTATCATTCTATAGTGGCATGCTGAAAAGCAATGGACAGTGTCACTAAATATGCTACCACTATAAACCCGAAAATGCCCAAGCTTCCGCATCTAACCCGATCTCACGAAAATTGACACAAATGTAATAGCAGCATTGAAATCCACTTTTCTCTTCGCAGTGATGGAAAGTTTTCAATAATTTCAACCGCACTAGAGTCAAATCTGCCACAAAGTCTACAATACATTATATGTTAATAAAGCCCAATGTAACGGACTCCAGCCCGCCAATCTCTAAGAGGAAAGCTGCAGTTCTCTGCTAAAGAATCACAATATACATATTTCTTATAAATCATTTTAAAGTAGAACACGGCACCTGAGCTGAAATACAACAGGGGTCATACGGGTCCCTGAAAAATTTTTTCCAGGACACTTCTAGAAATTCCAGGACACTAGACCCATGACAAAATAGCGTTCTTACAAATTTACGCTTTCCAACAATTGACAACAAATAGCCACCAAAACATTTTTCTTATCCCTGACGACCAACAGATCTGTCTATTTGAACCCCCAAGCCCATGATGTACAAAAAACCCACCTATTTCTCCATGCTGAGGAAGGCACGAGGTACGGGGAGCGTCTCATCTCCCGCTTCCTGTCGGAATATCAAGTCATAGAAGGCACAGCCTGGACAACAGAACCTATTGGTCAGCTTGAGAACATGGAACACAGACTAAACCTTTCATGAGAACATTATTTTGATTGGCAGTTTCACACTTATCCTGATCCCAACAGAAAATGCAAAATTTTTAACTTATTGGGCATGAAAGTAAGAGTTATACTCTTACCGCCTAAATGATCTTAGCCATGAGTTATACCAACTTTGCATGTGAGGACAGGAATTTGACAAAAAAGGAAATACCCAAGATTTAATGTAAATCAAACAATGTCCTAGTTGTAAAACAATGGGTAAATAGTTCAAAATTAGTTGTTTATAGAGGCGCCAGCATCTTTGGCTGCTTTAGCCTGAGAATGGGCAAATACTGACGACTAACATTCCAAGAGAAGATAAATTCTAGTCAGAAGTCTGTGACAGTTAAAAAAAGGCGCTTTAAAATCTCGTTTCCTCATTTTGACAACAGATGCTGTCAGAAACCTGTAAGGGAACTGGAGGAAAGAAATTGTTTGGAACTTGTCATTACAATTGTCACCTAGCCTACCAGAATGATGGCAGTAGTCACATAGCACCTTGCAAAACACACACCACACAGCGGACTTCTTTCAAATCCTATCAGCTGTCATGCCGCACATTTAGGGTAAAGATTTTCTCAAAGATGCCGACTCTCTGTTCCATCTCTCATTTTGAAGCCAAGATGGCCACTAATCTCAAGAACCCGAGTACAGGCCACCTAGCATATAGTTGAGCAAATCACTTACTACACAATTACACAGAAATATGAACAACAAATGTGCACAGGTGAAATTGTAGTCAAAATCTGCATAAAACAATGGACTGTAATTGAGTACACCTCTCTCTCTCTCTCTCATTCTCTACTCAGTGGACTGACACATTCAAACCAAACTTACGAGCACCTGAAAATCAAAAGCACCATTTGAACAGGGAGCCAAAATCTAAAAATGCAGAGTTGCCAACCCTCAAAATGAAATTTTAGCGAGATTAACAAAATTTTTTAGTGAGATTCTACTTTCTACAGTGAGACATTAAGTGTAGCAGAAAGAAACAATTGCCGAAATCAAATAAAGAAAATAGGAGGGGCCATGCACGCTACGGGGTAGTGCATTTTTCAGAAAATGTTCTACCGGTCTTAAGAATATCCTTATTAACACTGAAAAATAAAAGACTCATAGTCCTTAGGCTGCACTTACTTAACAGCAACGACACTGTAATGATCCCGGGACGAGAAACGTTTGCCAGTCTTGAGATGTTACTGGCAAAACCTAAGTTTAAAAATCATGAAATTTCAACATTGTTTGTGAGATCAGAAAATTCA
Source organism: Phyllaplysia taylori (assembly GCA_032273245.1). Taxonomy (NCBI): domain Eukaryota; kingdom Metazoa; phylum Mollusca; class Gastropoda; order Aplysiida; family Aplysiidae; genus Phyllaplysia; species Phyllaplysia taylori. Next base: position 4,490 of record JAUKPP010071041.1, read on the forward strand.
CATAAAATCCATCACTCACAAAAAAACCCACCATGAGGGTTAGCAACTCTGAGTTTACAGAAAGCATTCTTCAGTGGCCCAGCAGAAATACGTCTCAGACACCTGGACCGGAGAGAAGGAGTACCGAGAGAGGCAACTTACCTCCCTTTATGATGCAACTCCTAGTGCATTTCTTCAAAAGTGGCGCTACCCTGCTATGGTCCAAGCCAAAATGGCGAAACAAAAGCTGGCTTCTCTGTAAATAAATATGTCTCAATAACTACCAGATGAAAAGACCAAGACACAGACTTGTTTTAGAGTGCACAGGCAAACAGAATATCTCATCAAGATGATTATTAACCTAAAACCTATACATTAGACATAAATATTGATTCATATCAACCACATCATGATGCTAGTTTTTTATAAGCTCTTTGCCTGGACCAAAGCAGCTCAATTAACAAGTCATGAGAGATGAAATCTCAGCTTCCTAACGCCGGTCATTTCCTTCCCTGCAACACTCTCTCAACACAACCGTCTGACTAAGTTCCCATCTCACCAAAAGAAAACTGCAAGCAATAAAACTTTGATTTTCTTCCAAATACGTGTTTGGAGGTAGTAAAACTGTATTCCTAAAAGACAAAGTTATGGATAAAAGGAAATTAAAAATGTATAAGAAATGCACTCACCTAAATGACTAAAAAAAAATTAAAAATTTATAAATAGCCGAGAGTTTTCCTGAAACATACAGTACACTGAAAAAATTCTCAATATAAACAATATTTGAGTGTTCCATACATGCCATTATATTCTATATTTCTGTCACTATTCTACCCGTGACCTTGAAGAATGTTAAAGAAAATCTTAACACTGAACACACACACAGCTACTTAATATGAGGCACACACGCACAGACATCTACTCAATACATTGCACACAAATAAATATTCATTATCACTGAAGCACATTATACTTGTTAACATAATGGACAAGAGAGTATAATATGTAGGTCAAGGCCATCCTTATGAAGGTCAAGTCAACATGACCTGCCCATAGCGGAAACAGAGTTTCCTTGGAATGTTGTCTTGTCGGCATAGTATTTATAGCATTAGTAAGGCATGAACAGTAAAAATAAAACAATGTCTAGTAGTGACAGGAAAGGCTTGATTAGGAACAATGATGAAACATTATATATATTAGGACTCCATAGGGTATAAATTTAAAACAGGAACAACGTTGAAACAACAAATTAGTAAGGCTTGAACAGTTAAACCAAAGCCGGGTATAGTAGTGATAACTTAGCCTTGGACAGGATCAATGTTGACATATAGCACAGTCAAAACCCAATATAGCAGAGACCCCGACATAACAGGAAGTCTTCAAACCTCCATCTTGCATCTATCGTCTTTATCCTTTTCAAAACTCCGTTTCACTTTGCTCTTCTTTATCCTTAGCTTCAGATATAATATCGATATAACAGGGATCTGATATGACAGGAAATTTGCTCCGGTCCCACAAACTCTGCTACAAAAGGTTTGGACTGTGTTGTATTGCTCAGTAAGGCGGGTTGTGAAACAACATTTGAAACATAATTGGTGACTGGAGAGCTCAACACTGCCGTGCCATGACAGACCGACGTATCTGCAAAAATGATTAATTTTTGCATCTTCGTTTAAAGGTGCTGCCATGGGAAATACATTGTATGGGCATGGCCCTTCAGTTACGTCTGTTTGCCATAGTGAAATATCTTATTTCTAGTGCAGATACGTCTTCCTCCCTTTGATGCAAGATGCAGAATGTCCATTAAACGAAAATGCAACAATTATTAATTTTTGCAGATACTTCAGTCTGCTTTGGCACGGCAGAATACTGCAAGGTGGTTGGGTAAAAGCCAGTCTTTCTATCTTTTTCGTAATTGCGAGGTTATATGCATCTGGGGGGTTAAGAAGTTGCTGACGTAAAGACATACCGCTTCATGAGATCAAACTGTCGCTTAAATAAACATGCGTTGTTTCATGGGGAATTGCTGTTGTCTTAAGTAAAGATGCGTTGCTTCACTGGGAACTACTGCTGCTTAAGGACCTTGGTCCTGGCAACTACGACTTTGTAAAAGGTTGCAGTGATCGCTGTGAAAAAGTGTATCAAAACCTCATGAAACATGCCAACAATTTGCATTTGAGAGTGTGTGAAATGACAGTTTCTATCATATGCTTCCCATGCAGGGATAAATATATTTCTTTATTTTCTTTCAATGTTTAGTAATGATGCAAGTATTCACTGATTGTTTAGCAAAGAGGCGAATACCCTACTACAGTTGTTGTGCTATTCGCCCTTATGCAAAACAACCGACGATATATAGCGCATTCTCACAACATCTGCCTTCAGGCGAAATCTTACAATAGACATGTCCCTTACTCGATAAAAATAGTAACAAAAGCGGGATTACCAGGGGAGTAGGGGGCAGATCTGCACCTAAATGCACTGCAATAAAAACAACCCTGGGTTTTTCTAGCACAAAAATTGAGAAAGGGGTTGAACTATTCAGTTTAATTTCTCAACATGGTTAGTCAGACAGACAGGCAAGGCCAGCTTAAATGAGGTTGATGACTAAGATTATTTTTTTTTTTTGGTCACCAGTTTTACATCCCCTGCAACACTGTAAGGTCATTTTTTTAAAGAGACGTGTTACTTTAACTTTGACTCTGCCTGTCAGGGCCAACCCGGGCTGATAGGGAAGAAATCCCAGCAGGAAAAAACGCAGATTGTTCGCGAACTCGAGTCTTCTGCATGACAGGCCAAGAACCTAGGCGAAGAACCTAACCATTTAACCACAGCGCCGGTTGAGTGAAAATGTATATTTTCTAGATAAAGGAAACAAAGTGTATATCCTCTATTGCCAGACAGTATGAAAACAGATTCATATGAACAAGAGGGTGTCTGGTTTGGGCTAAACGCCCCCTGCAACACTGTAAGGTCATTTAAGGGACGGGCTACTTCGACCCTGCCTGTCAGGGCCAACCCGGGCTGAGAGGGACATTGTTCCAGCAGAAAAACGGAGATATACTCCATCAAACAAACTGCCCCACGCTGCCCTCAAACTCACGTCCTCTGCGTGATAGGCGAAGAGCCTAACCATTACACCACAGCGCCGGTAATAGCCTTTGTCAAACTGGAGCCGCAAACAAAAACAATTATGTACATTTCTAGCTCCAGAAGGCTTCACAGCTTGCCCGGTCTCCACCTCTATTTCTCCACAACACCGCACAGTACCAGTGTCAGACAAAGTCGGGTAAGTAAAATAACTATGTACATGAAGTTGAAACCAAATAATAGCGTAAGGCCTAAAATATTGAAAAAATATCTGAATATGAAGTTTAAAACAATTTATAGTGTAAAGCTAACAGCATTAAATCTTATCTGTACATCAAGGTGAGCAGGGTGAAGGGTTAGGGATCGGGATAGGGTACAAGTATAAGAACTCAAGTATAGAAGGCCACAGGAACAGGTCTGGCTAACAGGTCAAATGTTGTCTTATTATAGAGGCACCAGCTTCTTTTGCTGTTTTAGCCCCAGGTTGACTGTACAACTGAACACAAGCTCATACATCACATATGTCCCTGCGTTGCCACAAAAACAAACTTTCTACTTCCACCTCAACTCTTCCTCTATATATATGACAACAAAGTATGAAAACAATACGTACATACCCATGACAAAATAAGGGCACAAATCATGATAGAAAAATGAGTAGACAAGATTTGGAGGGCAGAAATCGTGACCAACAAATGAGTACATAAGATCTGGAGGGCAGAAATTGTGGCAGAAAAATTAGCAGACAAGATCTGGAGGGCAGAAATTGTGACAGAAAAATGAGCAGACAAGATCTGGAGGGCAGAAATTGTGACGCATAAATGAGTAGACAAGATCTGGAGGGCAGAAATTGTGACGCATAAATGAGTAGACAAGATCTGGAGGGCAGAAATTGTGACAGAAAAATGAGCAGACAAGATCTGGAGGGCAGAAATTGTGACGCATAAATGAGTAGACAAGATCTGGAGGGCAGAAATTGTGACGCATAAATGAGTAGACAAGATCTGGAGGGCAGAAATTGTGACAAAATAATGAGCAGACAAGATTTGGAGGGCAGAAATTGTGACAGAAAAATTAGCAGACAAGATTTGGAGGACAGAAATCGTGACACATAAATGAGTAGACAAGATTTGGAGGGCAGAAATTGTGACAGAAAAATTAGCAGACAAGATTTGGAGGGCACATATTGTGACACACAAATGAGTAGACAAGATTTGGAGGTCAGAAATCATGACGCATAAAAGAGTAGACGAGATCTGGAGGGCAGAAATTGTGACACACAAATGAGTAAATAAAATCTGGAGGGCAGAAATTGTAACACATAAAAGAGTAGACAAGATTTGGAGGGCAGAAATCGTGACACACAAATGAGTAGTTAAGATCTGGAGGGCAAAAATCATGACACATAAGTGAGTAGACAAGATGTGTCATTTAACGAAAGCACACATCTTCCATACTGTTCATGGAGACCAACAAAGTCAACCTTGGCATATGATTCCACATTTATCTGTGCACAGGTCATGATGTTACAAAGTGCGCCCCCGAAGTATGAAAATCTTGAGGAGAACACACAAATAGATGGTTGATGATATGACATACTGGCTTCATACAAGATTTGAGGAGAAAGATAGGAAACTCAAACACTGACTCCACAATTCTCCGTCCATCTTGCCTGAAATGTCGGCGACAACAGTCAAGATACCAGCAAATAGATTCCACTCTCTTGCTTTGGCCACTGCACCACGCTGTAGCTGTGAACATCAATTTTTTCCTATTCTGATGACGGGGGGATTGCTAGCCACCATCCTCACAGCCACCATAGTCGACATCATTTACATCATATAAAAAATATCAAAACTTAAGTAAAAGTAAACGGTAAAAGAACAAAAGATAGAAAAGTATTCATGATTACCTCATGTGAACACTCAAAAAGACTGATTTCATTGAGCACATTGTCAATATTTCTTCTGGTTCTTAAGTATCGAAAGTGGCAAGACCCTTGCGTTGGACCATGGAACGCTTTAAAGTTAAAGTAATTTTTGTTCTTGATCAATGAAAAAAAAAAACAAATTTCAAGCCTCAGTGGGCCCTAAATAGTTTCTGATGGGACTGCATCTTCGCAAAATAGATAGAAGCACTGATAAAATGTGGCCCAATCTTGTTCCAGGGGATGGTCTTGATGAACACTGTGTCTGGCAGAAATATGAACACTTCTTGGGTTGTACCACCAGAGAGATAGCCTTGAACACAAGCCCAACAGACAAGTGTGCTACAAACAAGCACATGTCACTCGTTCATACGGGTACAAGAAACAAAACTTAAAATTAATTGTATAAGGCAATCTGGCAAGAGCCCAAAACACAACAACTTCCTGGCCGTGATAAAAATCAATGCAGTGAGTTAATACAACATGTCTTAGTTTTACAAAATACAGCATGTCTTAGTTGTACAAAATACAGCATGTCTTAGTTTTACAAAATACAACATGCTTTGTTTTACAAAATACGTGTCTTAGTTTTACAAAATACCAAATGTCTTAGTTTTTAAAAATACAACATCTTTTAGTTTTGCAAAATACAACATGTCTTAGTTTTACAAAATACAACATCTCTTAGTTTTACAAAATACAACATCTCTTAGTTTTAAAAAATCTCTTGAATACGTTTTGACAATATGTATCCAAGGTGATTCACAGAAAATTAAAATTCATTACTATAATTGAAGAGTTTTTCAAAAACAAAGTATTTGCACACTGGGGAGTTCTGAGAAACCAGCCTTTTCGCTTGCCTGATAAGCTTCTCATATATAGCAAAATATTTTTTCTCAAATTGAAAATAAAGACAACTATCAGGTTTTGCACCACTACAAGCTTTGTGAAAAAAAAGTCTATAAGATCAAGATACTTCTAGTGGTGCTAACTCGATTTTCAACGAAAGTGCAAATAACGAGTTTTGGAAAAACGCCCTTCAATTATGTATGTTTACTGTGGTGGTAGATAATAATAATTATAATAATGACTGCATTTATATAGCGCATATCCCCGCTTGAAAGCAGGCTCTATGCGCTTTACATCTAGACAGAATGACACAGCCCTGGTGTTCCTAAGTGCCATATTAGGCTTCCCTTTTTTAACAAAACGCACTTGTTAGTCAGATAGCGTATTGAGACTAGAGCCTAGATTACACTGACTTATCCTGTAAGGCGGAGCGTCCCCTGACCTGTTTTGTTAGTTGCAGGCCAAGCTCATCTATATATGATATATACATATGAGCCTGGCCTGGAACTGACGAAACAGGTCAGTGGACGCTCCGCCTAACTAAACACTTTGGCAAGACTCAATACAACAATCTTAAATCAAATTAACAAGGACAAAAGATCGTAGCTTGCCGGCCAAACACAATGAAAGTCATCACCCACCATGATAGTGATGGTCAGTTTCCCCCCCATAACAAATGTAACAAACATCACCTAAGGGCAAAACGTTTCTCTATGCAAAGTCAAGTCCAGTCATGAAGTCATGTTCAGTCATGTTCAGTCATGTCCACTCATGAAAAGTCCAGTTTAGTCATGATAAGTCACGTCCAGTCAAGTGAAATCATTTTCAGTAATGTAAAGTCAGGTACAGTCAAGTAGAGTCAAGTAAAGTCAAGCCCAGTCAAGGAAAGTCTGATCCAGTCAAGTCAATTCAGGTCAAGTCAAGTAAAGTCAGGTCCAATCCTATAAAGACCAGTCATGCAGAGTCAGGTAAAGTCAAGTTCAGTCATGCAGAGTCAGGTAAAGTCAAGTTCAGTCAAGTAAAGTCAAGTCCAGTCATGCAGAGTCAAGTAAAGTCAAGTTCAGTCATGTATAGTCAAGTCCTGTCTTACAGAGTCAAGCAAAGTCAGCTCCAGTCATGTAAAGTCAAGTAAAGTAAAGTCCAGCCACGTAAAGACAAGTCCAGTCAGGTAGAGTCAAGTAAAGTCAAGTTAAGTCAGCATCAGGTCCAGTCATGCAAAGTCAGGTCCAGCCAAGTAGAGCCAAGTCCAGCCTCCAGGCCTCCCAGATCACATTGGCATAACATGTACTTTGTTCTTTCGTCCACCAACAGCGGAACATCTTGGGGTTGTAGTGACATCATCACCAGTCCAGGCGCCTGTGGGGGAGAGAACAACACACTGAACTGACAGCACGCCTACTTAACATGCGATACATAGCAGTTTGAAATAACACACTTGAAATTTGAGATTTGGACACAGGGTGCCCCTAAAGTAGGTCACACTTGGACACAGGGTGCCCCTAAAGTAGGTCACACTTGGACACAGGGTGCCCCAAAGTAGGTCACACTTGGACACAGGGTGTCCCTAAAGTAGGTCACATTTGGACACAGGGTGCCCCTAAAGTAGGTAACAATTGGACACAGGGTGCCCCTAAAGTAGGTCATACTTGGACACAGGATGCCCCTAAAGTAGGTCACACTTGGACACAGGGTGCCCCTAAAGTAGGTAACAAGTGGACACAGGGTGCCCCTAAAGTAGGTCATACTTGGACACAGGGTGACCCTAAAGTAGGTCACACTTGGACACAGGGTGCCCCAAAAGTAAGTCACACTTGGACACAGGGTGCCCTTAAAGTAGGTTACACTTGGACACAGGGTGCCCCCAAAGAAGGTTACAGTAACTCGGCTATCTCTGTTCACATTAAAAATCTAGATATCAATTACAAAAATAAATATAAAACCTTTTTTCAATGGCTTATATATTAATTGGAAACAACACAGTGGTAATGTATACTTTAAAAAAACTATGCTTCATGTGAATTGGAAATAAGATGGTTGCAAAGTGTACTTATTGCTTTATTGGAAGCAACACAATAGCATACCATTAACACTACCCTAGTTGGTGAATTGGAAATAACACAGTCGCAATATATCTAACACTATAATGCTCTATACAACGCAGATATAAGCATACTTTAACACTATGCCTTATAATGATTTGGAAATAAAGCACCTGAAAAAAAGTGCATAGTTGCAACATACTCAACACTATGCTCTTTATGAATTGGATATGAACACTTGGCAAAATTACCTGACTCTATACTTTATACTGAACTGGAAATGAATACTTCGAAAAGTACCTAACTCTATACTTTATATTGAACTGGAAATGAATACTTCGAAAAGAACCTAACTCTATACTTTATAATGAACTGGAAATGAATACTTCGAAAAGTACCTAACTCTATACTTTATAATGAATTGGAAATGAATGCTTCGAAAAGTACCTAACTCTATACTTTATAATGAATTGGAAATGAATACTTCTAAAAGTACCTAACTCTATACTTTATAATGAATTGGAAATGAATACTTCGAAAAGTAACTAACTCTATACTTTACAATGAACTGGAAATGAATAGGGCCTACATGTACTTCGAAAAGTACCTAACCATTACACCACAGCACCGATTTAAACGGTTTGAAAGTATTTCATCACCTGTGACATATTAATGGCAAAGACTACCCTGATCTAGACAAGTAAAAGTTATTGTGGATGCGTGTGAATTTAATCTCTTCTACTTCCGCTGCACTGGAGAGTTTCATAATAGCCTAAGTCTACAAAAACATCTGCCACACAACTCTGTTGCAATTGGTGACATGGTACGAGCTTACAACATGCACTGTGCTTAAACTGGTTGCATTCAAGTTGTAAAATGGGGACAGGAAATTTCCCACCGAGACAAAAGCTTAAAAGCCTGTAGGTATAAAGGAATGCTATTTTTGCATATGTATAGGCTACTATTACAACACATTAAAATAAATGAATGTTTTTTCTGCATACTTATATTAATAATAGCCTACATAAGAATACAGAAATGAATTTTTTATCTACTTACACCACACAGGAATAAAGAAATGCTATTAATGCACCTTTGTCACGTAATTTTATAATTGTGATAATGATGTCATGCGCATTGAGATTTTTTTAGAAAATGGAAGTGCGCAATACAAAATATGCTGTTGATCATTATTATTTATTATTATTTCGTCACCGTTACCTAAGACTAAAGTAAGTGAACAAGTAGCAAAAATCAGTTACGATAGTCTTAGGGAGCAGTGGCGATTTATTCTTACTTATAACAAAGGTGAATTTACTGTCAGTAACCTGAGCTATATCCCGGTGAACATCTACACCGGTAGTTTTAGGTTTGAGATACGAGATTAAAACTGAAACCGTTGGAGATGTAATGAGTGGTGCAGGGATCGCACAGAATTCTGGGTGAAAGTAAGTGATAAAACCCTCAACTCTACCACTATCCATGAATCTATCCTATTCAAAGAGAATAGCAAACATTCTTCTTAGAGAAAATTAAAGGTAATGATAAAGTGACCATTTACAACCTCAAGGAAATTACCAAACATTCTTCTTAGAGAAAATTAAAGGTAATGATAAAGTGACCATGTACAACCTATCACGTTTACTTTACTAAATGTGTCATAAGTGTGATTGGAAGATTACTAACACATCACGAGCACAACATTATACTAATCAGATGGCATCATTTGACAAGATTGGGCAAGGGACAAAAAAAAAGGAAAAAGGAAAAAAAACTGAAAGGGCTTAGCTGACTGATTGAGCGTATAGAGAATTCATAGAATTTTGGCTAGATGTGATTAACACTTTGCACTCACACAGGCTGAAGGACAAAGAGCCCTATCAATCATGTGCAGCCAGTCATAAGGCAATCAGGCTTCTCAGACCTGGTGCATATAATAACATGCACCAAGTGACTGGCTGGGTGAATTTAGGTTGGGCATAATAATAAATATATGCACAGAGTAACTACAAAGTCTTTAAATTTGAAGCAGTTGGGCATGGGGTAAGCGGTGCAAGGAATGCACACAATTTTGGTGGAAGTATGTGATGAAAACTGAAAGAGTTGAATGTATATTGAGTTGAATGTATATTGAGTGGTATATAAAATTCTTTGAATGACTAGAAGTGATACAAACTTAAACGGCATACAATAAATGGTATAAAGAATTCAGAGATAATCACTAGAGGTGTCAAAAACAGAAAAGGTTGGTCGGGCCATGCAAGCAAGGGCACTACTTACGAATGCACCAAGGGTGTTGGTGAGGCATGCGAGTGGCGTTAGTATAGGTAGGAGTGGGAGTTCTTATGCCTGTGCTGATCTCGGGCATGCAGGGCGGGGTAGGCTGAGGCGAGATCGTGGTGGCGGTGACCCATCTCAGCATATGGGGGGTCCAGGGCGTACGCTGCGATACCTGGGTGCTGCCGGTGCTCGTCGTATGGAGGCGGGGCGTGGTAAGGGGCATGGCTTTTGCCTTCCGGGCTGTAGGCCGAGTTGGTCTGACCTGCTTGCCGTGGGGCAGGGTAGGGCGGGTAGGAGGGATCGCCGTGACGGCTGCGGGATTGTTCCACACTACAGAGGCGACCGGGTGGGGGTGGGGTGGAGGGGCCGAGGCGAAAGGAAAGGGCGCCCGATGGGGGTGTAGGAAAGGAGAGACAGCGCAAACTATTAGCACAAAACCAAGCTACTGGCACCAAACAAACAAGAATTAAATATACACCAAACCAAGATGTATGGATATTTCTCACAGTAAAATAGTAAACAGAAAACAAGTTTGGAGAACTCCAATAGTCTTATTCCTTTGTCATTAGACTATGTTGACTTTTCTGGGTGGAAACATCCGAGCAGGGTGAGAGGACCAGGGCAGTAGATACCAGGATAGGCGCCGGCCAGGGCTACAGCCAGGCTCAACTTTATTTCTTGACCTATTCTTTAACAAGACCACATCCCCCCCCCCCCCCCCCTTTCCACCCTCACCTCGTAATCTTGTCAGTATAGACATTTCCTTCTGGCCTGGAACAATTTAATTCTTCTTCCCTTATTTCTAGTAGATTTGTCTAGATTCTCTGGAAATGTAGCTAGTGATTATAGTTCTAGTTCTGCTTTCAAAAGCTTTGCTCAATACTATTACATCTTTTCTCTTGCTCAATACTATTACATCTTTTCTCTTACTCAATACTATTACATCTTTTCTCCTGGAATATTTTTCCTGCTGCAATTTTGCTTTCATCCATTTGGATCCATGTCAAGTGACAAACATTTTTTGTTTTTTGTTTTATTTTATTTATTTATTTATTTATTTATTTATTTATTTATTTCAAACAAATTTGCCTGATGTGGCTTTTTGTGACACCGAAGTGCCTGCAGACGCAGTCCACAAAGGGTAACCCTAGGGAAACTTAAGCCTGTTTGAGTGCTAAAAGCAAAACAAGAAGAGGCTAAAACAGCCTTGGGTGGCGCCTCTATAAATAAGCCACTACTTACTACTACAACCATGTCATGTAGCCAAATTGGCCATCTCAACATGAAATGCAATCTATGCCTCTATATAGTTACGAACAGTTTTGCTTTCTGATGGCAAACAGGGAGAGACAAGCTACTTCCCGATTATCGTCACTGTCAGAGATGATACAGTCATCAACTAGATAGTTTTTGTACTGCTCTTCTTGCTTTGGTTTTACACCCCTGGACATACTGTAAAGTCATCTTTTTTTCTTTTTCTTTTTTCCTTCTTTTTTCTCTCCAAACTGTAAGGTCATCTTTATTTCTTTTCTGCCCTTTTCTTTTTTTGCAATCTGTAAGGTCATCTTTAGATGCAGCAACTACGACCCTGCCTGTCAGGGCCAACCAAGGCTGAGAGAGGGACACAACATCCCGACAGAGAGACAGAGATACAAGAGTCTACGCCTAAGGTCCCGGTGCTTGGGAGCAACGAAACCACATGACCTTGGGCAAACGGGACCTTAGCCCAACCATCAAGGGGAAGACTTGTGAAAACTCGGAGTGGACCATCTCATACTTGGTGTGATCCCGCCGGGGCAGACATTATGGCCTACCCCCTACCCCCTTCCTCATCGAGCTTAACAACAGAGATTTGATACTCATGACGAGAGTGGATGACTAGTTACGTCAAGGACAGTAATGTGAACAGTGATAGTGCGTGCACCCGGGTATCTGTTTAGTCAAATATCTCCTGAAATGCGAGACCTTAGGCAACTTCGTCCCTTCAAAGCGGGACCTTAGGGGTGACTTTTACATAGTAAAAATTCTGTTTTCTTAAATTTGTGGGACCTTAAGCGAACTGGGCCCAAAAGTGTCGAAACCTTAGGCGTCGATTGTACTGGGCCTCATCTCCCATCCACTGTGTGACATACAAGAAGAGTTTAAACCATCAAAAACACTGGTTGGCCTATTTTTGATAACATCAAGATTCAATATGACACAGTGAGCAACAATTGCTATATCTTCACCACTACAGCTGCAGTATAGGCTGCCATGTGATAATCTACTATGAATACTCCAAGACAATCAGAACTGAGCACGTCCAGTAAATGTCCTATTTGTTTTGCATGAGGTTTAAAAGCATTATCAACCCTGTCTAGTTAACCATGAACCAGGAAATAGATCATCATAAGTCTAGAAAAACAATGTTCAGCCATTTTAACACGGATATAAAGTCACCCTAAAATAATATTCACAATAATTCTTTTTAAAAAATGCCCCATGTACATTCTATTTCCAGAACTTAAAAGGGACAAAAAAATAGTAAAGAAATGAAAAGGATAGGCAGGTTAAAAAAAAAAAGATCAACAGCCTTTGGGATCAGAGAAATCAAAATGAAAACTACGAAAAACCTGATGAGGGAAAAGAAAGAAATCATAAGACGCCCTAAATGACGGGATAAGGTAAAGGGGAGCAACCATGGAATTCCCTAAACACCTCGGGGCGTAGAGTGGAGCAGGGACTGTATGGGAGGCAAACTGAGAAACGCAAACATGATTCCCGATGTATGGCCACAGCCACATAGCGCTCACTTGTAACTGGTGGTCCATGCGGCGTCTAGAAGTTGCCCTCAGTGTAATTTGTATGGCCTTTCTCGCGACCCTCTCTGAGCAGTGCAGATATTGAGGGCAGAATTAGAAAAAAGAAATGAAGCAGTCGATACTGATGAAGCTCAGAGCTAGTATCGGAGAAAGTGAGTTAGTCTATCAGTCTATCCAGGCTTGCCCGTTGTGGCAAACTTCGCAGATTATTTCATTTAAGTTACTGCACCAGGCAATTGTTAAAATGATGTGGCATACACATGGTTCTGTCTCCGAGTCATTGGCTGCAACCATCATGTCCGAGTGTTGTATCAATAGAGCCAGTAAATTACTCAATGACTGCAATGTAGTAAGCAGTCATCCCGTCCGGAGAGGTCTTAAGACTTCATTGCACTTACACAGTATTAAGGAGCCAATTTTAAGGTTTTAAGCTAGACTATCATGGTTCTGTAGGTTGTAAAGACTACTTGAAGGGTACATAACCCACATAAGTCCCTGATCGACAACAACAATAGCAACAACAAAATATCCAGGCCTTTCCGATCATCAAAACAATCCAAACAGTTTCTAAAGGGGTAAAAGCAGGAACCTCTGATGCTTTATATGAGTATCTTCTTCCCTATTGGCCCCTAGAAGAAGCAGAGCTTCCCTTGGTGGACTGTAGGGGTCCGTCTCAGAGGGTTTGTAAAATGTTGGAAGTTGAAATCTAGACAACTTTCTGTTGAAAACTGGACAACTTTCTGTTGAAAACTGGACAACTTTCTGTTGAATTTCTGCTGAAAACTAGACAACTTTCTGTTGTAAACTAGACAACTTTCTGTTGTAAACTAGACAACTTTCTGTTGAAAACTGGACAACTTTCTGTTGAAAACTGGACAACTTTCTGTTGAATTTTTGCTGAAAACTAGACAACTTTCTGTTGTAAACTAGACAACTTTCTGTTGTAAACTAGACAACTTTCTGTAGAAAACTAGACAACTTTCTGTTGATTAACTAGACAACTTTCTGTTGTAAACTAGACAACTTTCTGTTGATTAACTAGACAACTTTCTGTTGATTAACTAGACAACTTTCTGTTGTAAACCAGACAACTTCCTGTTGATTAACTAGACAATTTCCTGTTGAAAAATAGACAATTTTCTGTTGATTAACTAGACAACTTTCTGTTGATTAACTAGACAACTTTCTGTTGAAAATTAGACAACTTTCTGTTGATTAACTAGACAACTTTCTGTTGATTAACTAGACACTAGACAACTTTCTGTTGAAAACTGGGCAACTTTCTGTTGAAAACGAGACAATTTCTGTTGAAAATAATTTTTATCTTAAGCCCACTGCAAAATAAACACTGCACTTTAGTCAAATGACCTTCAAGTTTTAAAAATGAACTAAAACAGCCAAAGAAGCTAGCGTCTCTATAAACAACTGACTTTAAACTAATTAGAAATGAGCACATGTGTTTCTCTTGCTATCACTACCATGATATGATTTCGGTACACTCTAAATTTGATCAGTTCGGAAAACACTGTTATGCAAATTACTGTACAACTTAGGACGAGACCTGGTCTTGACAGGTTTGGGTTTTGTGAGGACCTCGGACATCCGCAGGGACTTCATGGGGGAATAAAGATGAGGGAGTGCAGAGATATAGCAAGAAAAGATAACTGTTTGACCACTGACTAGATTATTGTTTGACCACTAAAAAGGAAAGGTTGACCATTAAAAAGGTCAGATTGAGCACGGAAAAGGTCATTACTTGACTATTGAAAAGGTCATTGTTTGACATCTAAAAAAGGTCACTTTGACCACTGGAAAGGTCATCGCGCCACCAGACACTCTACCACAGGGATGAGTTCATCGATGGGATCAACATCAGCTGTTACAGTTTAATGGTTAGTATAAGACCCCTCAAGCCAAAGAAGGTAATAAAAAAAAAGGGTCAGTTGAGACAGATTACCCAATCAAAATGTCCTCAACGAAAAAGTTGTTACATTCCAGTGACCTTTGCCCTTTGGTCAGCGGTTACTCTCAGGTCAACTGACCGCATCCCAGTGTTGGAGGAAAGAGAAAAATACACATGCCAAGAAATGAGGGGTTAGAGGCTGCACTCCAAGACCAAACAGGTTTTATCTTTGACATAGCGCTCAAGCTCTAGGCTATCATCAGAATGCAACAGGCTGCACTGACACATTACATGCTATTCTCATAGAAAAAATTAGGGGAGGAGGGAGGGGGGAGCATACCAAATGCTATCCAGACTCGGGCCATCATTTCTAGAATTTTAATAAAACCAATAATTATAATAACAACTGCATTTACATAACACAAATCCCTTGCTCAAAACCAGGCTTTGTGCAGTTTTCATTTAATATTACCCCAGCAGACCAAAGTGGTTCTACGACACTAGATAGTCTTCCATGCAACCCCGGGAACAATCTACCTAAAGGCTAAAACAGCCAACGGTGCTGGCGCCTCTATAAACAACTAACTTTGAACTAACTAACTTTTTTTTAACCTGAAGGTTTACAGTGAACTGCATGATTCGGTTACGACTGACACTAAATCTGCAGATCTTTCAGATAACTCGGGGGATTTAAGTTTGGGATTTCTCCTGCACACTCTGTATTCTCCACACGTCTCCTATCAACCACTCCCTTTTCTCCACATTTCTAGCACAATATAAAACAGCCAAAGAAGCTGGTGCCTCTATAAATGAATAACTTCCATCTTGTACCATAAACTCTCCAGGCATCAGACAACATACCCTCCCTGGTGTCATGACATCAGGATAAATACACTCTTAAGTGCCGTTTTTGTCTAACCTCTAAGACTCAGTTTGCAGTTGGCATGTCCATCCTTTAGAGACACAATGGCCATCAACATGAATTAGAGCGACTTGGAAATGAGAGTCAGGCTTATTACTTATAATAGACCTGTCCCTTACTCTATAAAAATAGCAACAACAGCGGGATTACCCAGAGAGTAGGGGGCAGATCTGCACCTAAATGCACTGCAATAAAAATAACCCTAAGCTTTTCCTGCATGAAATTGAGTTAGGGATTGAACTATTAGTGACAGGTGCCTCGCAAAAGCAGCTGCAAAACGCTCTAGGTATCCTCACAGGAGGAGGTAATTCACTGTGTACACATCCAGGTCACCATTTCAAATGCTACCACAAAGGCAATGTATTGTACAAAGAGACGAAATAATGAAGGCAGTCCGGCCTGCAGCTAACCCTCCCTCAGATACACAACTGCACAAATCTTCATCCATCATGTCAAGAGCTGTGGCTTATTTCAATAGCATGTATGAAGAGGCAGAGACGCAGAAAAGGACAGCTTCCCACACACCTCACTTTATGGCGATGAAAGTGCAAAGGTCACTTAGCTCTTGGCGATAAACAAACGTTCTTATCTACAAACTATAGAAGATGGAAGCGTTTTACGCTGAGTTAGGCCGCTACATTTAAGAGTGTATCATATATTGTGCTACCACTCAAAATGAGTCTTAAAGTCCGATGTTGGTCGAATGGAGCTACCAGTGTCACAACTAGTTGTACAGTAGAGCATGGCTATAGCGGGACTTTTAGTTCCAGAAGAAAAATCCCGCTGTAGGCGAGTTCCTACTAAAGGAATGCAAAGGGGGATTGCCGAAAAAATTCTAAAAATCCACATGATTACCTCCTGTGCAGAGAAAGACGCCATTGTTTTAGTCACTAACAACAACATAAGCAAAATGCGGGAGTCTGAAATTCAAAACCGAGAAATCGAGGCAGAGAGTTGGGGTTTCCTGCAGAGTAGTGATTTCGCTATGACGTCAATGGTAGCTATACTTAGTGCTCTTGATGCCGCCCCCTGCCCACAGTAGTTGGATTTATTTTTATTTTTGCCTCTGGGATCCCGCTGTATCCGAGTTTGGGCCTTCCCTTTCTCCGCTAAACCCGAGCACAGGTAATTTAGTTTAAATAGGGGAAAAAAGGGGTATTCTCGTCAGGTCCTGCTGTAGCGGGTGCCGCTATAGTCATGTTCTACTGTATTAGTTTCCATTCCCAGGCTGGAAAAATCATCTCGCTGCATCAATTAGGCATAGAGACTTGATTGTTTAAGGGTGCTCTGCAGACTCAAGAGAACAGAAATGAGGAGAAAAAGGGTCGAGTTGGACAATGTGTGTTCGACAGTTGTTCCGTTGCAAACGTGGGTAGATTTTTTTAGACAAGGTGGCTGAGTTTCATCAATACATTTATAATAGAAACAATCAAATAGGAAAACCCACTCTAAAGGGGAAAAAACCCCACCAAATTTCATCTCCCAGTATACTATTCTATGGCACTTATATATTTGATTGTAAACGACATTCTTAACACTACGCATCTGAGAAAAGACGAAAAAGCCGAACTTCTGGTTTTAACTAGAGAAAAGGCATCCCAGAAAAGAGAAAGAATGGGTGCCACTGAGAGTTTGTTTGTTTAGGGTTTTAGGGCTCCATAGACTCTATAAGATCATTTCGGCACCCAGAACCATTCGAAGGTATTGTTAAGTAGGGGTTAATTTTTTTAATTTTGCCCTGGCGGCGGTCTAATAGGCCTACTCTTTTAGATACTGCAAGGAAAAATACTGACTCCTGAAGACCAAAATTGACTCAACGTTACATTTTTCTCCATTTCAGGGTCAGCGACTTAAGACTCATTTGAAAGATGGCAAAACATAGACACATTGCATAATGTACTTCACATCTAACTGAGGCAGGCCATGGCAGGAGCTTGTGTTAAATACATGTCATGTACAATGCTTATTGGATGTGAGTTGAACCAAAACGTCTCAAAAGGAGCCCAAGACACTTGTTTGAGGCGCACGCACACGACGTGGGATTCATTCCTTACCTGGTCAGTGGGATGGTGTCGTTGGAATGGCCGCCATACATTTGGTAGTTCCTGCAAAGAAAAGGCAAGAGTAAAGTGAAGATCATAGTGAACGACTGACAATGTGTGCAAATATGAGTCAACTTTTCCCAAAAGTCAGATAAAAGGTTGTTGCTCAGGTTTTGCTTGATTTTCTTCAAATAATCTGCATGGATTTTCCAAAAGACTTAAACAATGCTTTATGTTAATGTCAATTATACTTATATACCGAGTTTCGAACGGTCAAAAGAAAATCTTCCTGAGATTTGAAATGAGTTTTTGTAAGATTCTAATTTTTCTTAGTGAGATGTGAAACTTTCCACGAAAAATCTATTTATGCTCATGTTTCCCTAAACTCCAACTTATAATATCATGAGGTAAGTTTCAACAAGACCTCACTATAACAAAATGTCCCTTATAAGAGAAAAATATTCGTTGGCTAAGTCAACTGTAATGATCCCAACAATCCAGGACTTAATCTTACCATCAAAACTAAGTTTTGATACTTTGCAGTCACACAGCCAGAAGGACAAAGAACCTTTCCAGTCACGTGCAGCCAGCCGTGACGCAACTGCTATGCGCCGAGTGACTCAGTGGGCGAAACCCGGCCGCAAGGAGTTAAAAATCGTGAGAATCAAATAATTTTCTTGAGATCGGGAGCTTCAAGCAAAATTGTACAACTCTGTAAATGGTAGGCCTACCTATTTTCTGGATAACGGATCCTGACTAGGGGAGACCACTGACTCTTAAATAGGCAAGATAGTATGAATCTAAATAAGGGAAATAACTGAAATAAACGCCATCTTATTGGTTTTGTTTTTTCTTGAAAGGGGGTTGGTTTTACACCCCTTGTAACACTGTGAGGTCATTTTAGAGGCGGACTACTTTGATGCTGCCTGTGAGGGCTAACCCAGGCTGACAGGGACACTACATCCAGCAGAGAGACAGAGATGCTTGTCCATTGCGGTGATTGAACTTCAACCCTCTGTGTGGTAAGCAAAGAGCTTAACCATTACAGCTTAGCAGGGAAGATATCTAGCTCTAAGTAGGTGTGATTTTTTAAATATATTCTTGTTGAAGTTTTACAGTTCTATCAATACTGTAAGGTCAATTCACCACCAGGATATGGAATAAAAAGTCACATTTAGAATGAATAAAAAAGGAGCAGACTACATCAGAGCGCCAGTCAGCTGCAGTAGTGAGCAAGGATCTAGCCTCAGAATCTATTCTCACGATCCTCTTCCTGAGAATCGATTCTTATTTTGGTGAAAGAATCGGTGTCGATACCGATTCTGGTGTCTATTCTGGCAAATCGACCCTCCATAGAATCGATTCTCGATTCTCGGAAACTGATTCTCTATCCCATGATGTCTAAACAAAGGGACATAACCATAATAAATAAATCATAATTTGTACTCATCATGGTTAGGCCCCTTGTCGAGAACTAATGCTGTCACAGCATAAGAATCAAATGTGAATCGAATCACATAATTCTTGGTACAGAAGAATTGAGAATCATCGATTCTAAAAAATGTTGGAATCGCCCACCACTACCTATCAACCGCCAACAAGCACAAGCAACAAACTTGTAACACTACAAAGGATTTATGCAGTAGTAGTAGTAGTAGTAGTAGAAAGGAGTGGGTTATTTATAGAGGCGCCGTCTCAGCTGTTTTAGCCTCTTCTTGTTTTGGTTTTTACTTAAGCACTCAATCAGGCTTAAGTTTCCCTCAGGGTCGCCATTTGCGTGCTGCGTCACTGTCACGAAAATGCAGAAAGAAGGCGTGACTCACGGCTCATCAAAGTCTTTCTCATACTCGTGCTCGCGTCGGTACTGACTGGTCAGCAGGACGGCGAAGATCAGGGACGGAATGAAGAAGAACAGGCACCATCCAAAGCTGAACCACAGACCGTTCTGAACAGAAATAGCGACACAAGGGGGAATAACAAAAGTAATATATTATAGCAATTATCATAAAACCAGTAATCGAGATTTCAATATTTCGTCACCGTTACCTACGACTACCGTAATTGAAAAAGTAGCAAAAATCAGTTACGATAGTCTTAGGGAACGGTGACGATATGTGGCGTAATAATAAGGAAAACAATGACGACGACGGCAAAATAACATCAGAAGCTAAAGCAACAAAAAAAAACCAATGAACACAACAATAAAAATAACAATTGCCCTGAAAATAGAACTATTATGTCTATATGACGAATACCCTGTCTAGCTATATGACGACTATTCTGTCTATATGACGAATATCCTGTCTAGCTATATGACGACTATTCTGTCTATATGACAACTATTCTGTCTATATGACAACTATTCTGCCTATATGACAACTATTCTGTCTGTATGA